>VDFB02355102.1:0-21964 GCA_007258455.2 Sequoia sempervirens
TTTTTTTCTATATTAGGTTTATTTTATGCAATTTCTTACCCTTATCTCAGAGTTTAAAGTAGTTAGGTGGTATCAAAAATGGGAAGCCAACCCTTATCACTAGAGGTCTACTTTCAAACGGGTCACCCACAACATGAAAGCAGTCCCATGTTAGTCCAAATCTGTTGAGTGCAATTAAAAGCTTAGCAAACAAGGTGCAGATTTGGATAGCTAACAGTACTTGCCCAAAGCGCCACCAAAGTGGTTTTCACTAGAGGACGATTTTTTTCTTTACTGTTTTAATCCTTTTTCTATTTTTTTTGGATTTTTATTTTATTTTGATTTTTTTGTATTTTGGATTTACACCTTGCAAGCTTAGGCATAATTTTTTTTCATATCGGAGCTATTGATGGGATCCTATAGAGGCTCACCTTTTGGTGTGGACAACTGCTAAACTCCTAATTTGTAACTTTCCATGATGATGAATGGTCCCAACTGATTTAGTTCAAACTTTCCCTTGCTATCTGGATTTGGCACTTTTTTTTTATTTATTTCAACACGAGCTCTCTGACCTGGAAGGACCGACTCTTGATCTTCTTATTATAGCTCCTTTTGAGATGGTTCTGATAAACTTGTAAGTGGTTCAAGGCATCCATGTGCCACTCATCTAGTAACTCCAACTCATTCAACTGTGAAACCCAATACTCCTCATCTGTGATAAGATTCTACAATGATATCCTCAGGGATGGGAGCTCAACCTTAATGGGCAGGATGACTTATGATTTGTAGACCAGGGAGAAAGGGGTTGCACCTATAGGTGTGTGGATACTTGTTCGGTAGGCCCATAGGGAAGAATTTAACTGTAGGTGCTAGTCACGACCAACTTCATTGACCATTTTCTTTAGGATCTTCAGAATGGTCTTGTTGGAAGCCTCAACTTGGCCATTACCCTCAGGGTAATACAGGGTGGAAAAGCGATGTTGGCTATTAAATATTTGGCATAGTCATGAGCATCCTAGTTTTTAAAGGGTGTTCCATTATAGGAGATAAGGGCTTGTGGAAAATCATATTGAAAAATGAGGTAATTCAGGATGAATTTAGAGATTTGCTTCCCTGTGATATAGGTCATCGAGATGGCTTCTACCCACTTTGTGAAGTATTTTGTGGCGGTGATAATGAACTTGTGTCCATTAGATGAGGTAGGTGTGATTTTACCAATGAGGTTGAGTCCCCACTATGATAAGGGCCAAGGTGTGGTGATTGGTTGGAGCTCCTGAGCTGGTCCATGGATGAGGTCCCCATGCTATTATTATTGCATACATTTCTGGACATAGTCGTGAGCTTCTTTCTCCATAGTTGGCTAGTAGTACCTCGTCCTCAATAGTTTCTTGGCTAAGGTCATACCACTCAAGTGTGAACCACAAATTTGATTGTGTACCTTTGTTAAGGCTGTCAAAGTTTCCTCGGGATTAAGGCATCATAATAAGGTTCCTTCGATACTTCTACGGTAGAGGGTCTCTCCTAAGATGACGAAGTGGGATGACTTTTTTATAAAGGTTTTCTTGAGATTTGGGGTGGTTTAGGTGGGGAGGAATCCTATTTTTGAGTAGGTGAATATATCATGGTACCAAGGATCATTGGGACTAATGATTTCGCATATGAACTCAGATTTTGGTACCTTGAAAATTGGTACAAGAAGCTTCTCTACAAGGAATTCATGTTTACAGATGTTCCTCGGGATATTTAGCAATGATCCAATTGTGTCCATAACATCCACTGCTTTGTTGTTTACTCTTGGTATCTGTTGAAATGTTATGTCGATGAAGAACTCCTTGAGATCCTCTACCATCTTTTTGTATGGGGTAAGTTTGTCATCCTTAGTTTTATATTCATCATTGAATTGATTGATTGCTAGTTGTGAATCCCCATAGAAATTAAGTGCCATGATTTTCCATTGTATTGCGATTCAGAGTCCTATGACCAAAGCTTTGTACTCTACAATGTTGTTGGTGCAAGGGAAAGACAACCTGTATGATTTTGGGATATAATCCCCTTCTGGTGTGATGACTAGGATTCTTACTCTTGACCCATGTTGTGTGTATTATCCATCAAAGTATACCTTCCAATGGTATGCAATATTTAGGTTGAAAATTGACTCATCTAGAAACTCGAATACCAATGGATTTTCTACATATATAGGAGCTTTGACCAATTGATATGCAATTACTTGTCCTTTGATAGCTTTATGTTCCACATACTCAATGTCATACTCTATCAATATCATCACCCATTTGGCCATCTGTCTCATTAGAGTTGCTTTGGATAAGAGATACTTGAGGGGATCAATCTTGGCGATGAGCCTAATTTGATGAGCCAGCATGTAGTGCCTGAATTTCTATGAGGTAAAAATTATTGTAAGACAATCCTTCTCAAGGAATGTATAGTTTAGCTCATGTACTACCAAGGTTCTACTAATGTAGTAGATAGCTCTCTCTTTCCCTGTTTCATCATGTTGAGCTAGAAGAGCCTAATTTTATGAGCTAGCATGTAGTGCCTGAATTTCTATGAGGTAAAAATTATTGTAAGACAATCCTTCTCAAGGAATGTATAGTTTAGCTCATGTACTACCAAGGTTCTACTACTGTAGTAGAAAGCTCTCTCTTTCCCTGTTTCATCATGTTGAGCTAGAAGAGCACCAAGCGCTACTGTCGTAGCTGAAATGTAGAGGGGTAATGGTGTGTTATGGATTGGTGGCATGAGAACTGGAAGTGTTCGCAAGTATTAATTTATTTGATTAAATTCTTGATCACATTTCTCATCCCGCTTATAAGTTACCCCCTTGTGGAGTAGGTGAGAATAGGGGACAATTTTATCGGCCAACTGTGCTATGAATCTTCTGATTGATTGAAGCCTTCCCTACAGACCTCTCAACTATTTCAGTGTCCATGGAGCCTCCATGTCTAATATTTCCTTGACTTTTTCTAGATCTATTTTGATTCCTCTCATCGACACAATATATCCCAAGAGATTTCCTGAAGTTATGCCAATGACACATTTCTTGGGATTGAGTTGTACCTTATATTCTTCCAGTCTATCGAAGATTGGGCCTAGTGTTGTTATGTGGTCTTGGTGTTTCCTTGATTTGGCAAGGATATCATCCACATAGTCCTCCACAGTCTTATGGGTCATGTCATGAAAGATCAAGGTAATGGCCTTTTGATATGTAGCTCTAAAAATTTTAAGCCCAAATGGCATCATATTCCAATAGTAGGTGCCGCATGGACATGTAAAGGATGTTTTATGTTGGTCATCCTTTGCAATCATAATTTGGTTATATCCTAAAAAATTGTCCATCAACAATAGCATTTCATGCCCCACCATCAGATCTACAATCATATATATGTTGGGGAGGGGGAAATCATCCTTAGGACATGCTTTATTCATGTCTCTGAAGTCAGTGCAGATTCAGATGTCCCCAGTGGGCTTGGAAATAGGTACAAGGTTAGAAATCCACTCTAGATAATTGATGGGTTGGATGAATCCTACATCAAGGAGTTTTTGTAGCTCAAGTTTGACCAATAAGGTGATTTACGGATGCATCTTTCTCAATTTTTGTCACAAAATTTTTGGCTCAGGATATACTACTAGATGATGGATCACCACTTTTGGATCAAGCCCTGGCATGTCGATGTATGTCCATGAAAAATTCACTTTCCTTTCCTTCAGAAATGCTGCTAGGTTTTCTTGCTCCTCAGTCAAAAGTGAGTCAGCATAGAAAGTGATTTGTGGGGTCTCCTTAGTTCCCAAATTCACTGGGTTGCACTTCTCTGCTAGGATGGTTGATTTATCTTGATGGATAACACTAAGGGGAAGATTGAATTCCTCATCCTTTGGCACCTCGAAGAGGTTTTCACCATTAGATATTTCCTTTATTTTTACTATTTTGGGATCATAAAGTGTCACAATATAGTTTTCACTCAAGGATTGAGACGTTAATCTTAGATTTTCAATTTTGCGACTAAGAGATTCAATCATTTCCCCATAGTACACATGTGTATCCAACTCTATGTCGAACCTTGCTTTGTGATCTCCATTTGGTAGATTATCCCTTAGTTCTATGAATTTCAAGAGAGCCTCATCATTTTCGAATGTATCTTAGATCGGTGGTCCTCGTTGGTCACAATTGATTAGTTAGGGGTAAACGAGCTTTAGTTCAGTGACTTGGTGGCAATCATGAAAAGGGAGAAATCCTAAAATAGCATAGGTAGGTTAGATATAGGGTCTTTGAAGGGACTACTAAGTGATACAGGGATTGAAGAGGAAGCTTTGACTATTTTAATAGGAGGATCTTTGCCAAGTATGGCTAACCGTGGAGGAGTACATCTAAGACCAATATTCTTAAGGTGCTTCTCAGGAATGATAGGTTCTAACAGGTCGTTGTCATTTTTCCCGATCTTCTCATTTTTGTTGTAACCCTAGCCAAACATAAACTATAGACCCTTGTTGTCCTCATCCATCGGGAGAATGGTTACAGGTCGGTTATCTTGATATAGGAGACATGAGATATCTTCTTCATCCACAACCTCTTTGCTCAAGTCTCCCCACTTTTTGAAAGTGGTAGTACATGTGAATGTCTAGGATGTGCCTTCACTAGGTTGTGGTTTTCCATGAGATTTAGCAGATTGAGGTAACTTTCCCACCATATATGCACCTTTTTGCAAGTTGGAGTCCCCACAACCATTGTCTCTAATTATGACTTTGATATCCAGGATGTTCTAGATGATAGGTGTCTTTGTCTCAAAAGTGGAGGCTAAAGTGGATGGATCAACATAGGGAGATGTGGGTTCCTCATCATTTTTTGGAACTTGGGGGATCTTATAGTATTTGGCTTCTAGATTCTTGTAGTAATAAAAAGGTGTAGGGTCTCCATGGATCATGACTTCTTGATTTTGGTAAGGGAATTTTACACATTGGTGGAAGGTAGATGTGACAGCTTGCATCTCGTGGATCCATGGACACCCTAGGGGAATATTATAGGGAAGCTCAAGGTCGAGGACTTGGCAAGTGGTTTCCATGATTTTTGGCCCCACTTGGATGGGGAGTTGAATGGTGCCTTGGGACACCTGTTCTTGGTCATCATAGGCCTTGATGGTGATACCTTTACCTTTTTCAATGTCATCCTCTAAGAACCCTATATTCTTTATTAACTACAAGGTACAAATATTTAAGCCTACACCCCCATCCACCAAAACTCGTTTGAATTTTTTCTTATGGACCAAGACCTCAAGGTGAAGTGCACAGTTATGTGATGGTTTAGTTGGGAGGTCATGCTCAGAGAATTTAAGGAGATGAGGTGTAGTGATGTGTCATACCATAGCTTGAAATTTTTCTACATCAGTGTCTGTGGAGATGGTAGATGTGACCAAGGATTTCTCTAGAATGTCCCTATGTGTAGGTGATATTATAAGTGATTCCATGATGAAGATTTGGGCGGGGGTCTTTTCAACTATTCCAAGACACTATAACCACTAGGATTTTATTTTGGATTGGTAGGTGGTGGTGATGGTCCTGGGATAGAAATCTTGCCACTACATGTGGTGACTCCACACTTGGCTGGTCCTTTGATGTTGATAACCATCACAAACTCATCCAATGATGCTACTACATGGTCATAAATATGGTTTACGTTGGTTTAATTATTTACTTTACCATTTTTGTTCCCTTTGTTGTGATCCAGAATGGGATTCATGTATATCTTGAGATCTTGATTTACTATTGGTTGTTCAATGGTTATGAATTTATCATTGATGAGATCTTGGATAAGATATTTGAGTCTCGTACAACTAGTTGTTGTGTGTCCCTTGATCTTGTGAAAATCACAAAGGTGCTTCTCATTATACCAAGGTGATTTAACTTGAGGCTCTTGGTAATTTTTCATAGATGCGAAGTCTGATGAGGTTTGCTTGTACCGGCTATTGCATGATAGATTCAATGGGTTCCCCTAGTGGTGTATACTTACGTTTTGGTGGGTATTTGTTCCTTGGGGGTGGTCCTCCTTGAACATTCACATTTTTTACTATTTGATTGTTTGGTTGTTGTTGTGATGGGTTTGTTTGTGGGGTGTTTTGGTGAATAGGTTGTTGTGCATTGATTTGCAATTGATGAGTGTTTTGTTGTGGGTATGTTTTCATGTTTTTCCTTGGAGCACTAATAACAACTTTGGCATCAACCACACCATCATTGGTATCATTTTTATTTTTAGCCCATGTGCGGGGTTTTCCATTATGGCTTGTCGATGGTCTATTCTCCTAGTACATGGGTGTGCGCCCTTGTGCTATGAGGGCTCTTTCGATGTTGAGATCCTTTGGGATCAGTTGGTCATATGTTGTGATGTATTTCCTTTTCAAATGGAAGCAAATCTCCCCTTCAAGGTTAGAGATAATGGTTCCAATTTGTTGTTCCTTTCGCATGGACCACTTTCTCTTGCTAGCTCTAGATCTCCATCGTTGTAAGAAATCTGCAAATGTCTCTCCCTTAGCTTGTTTAAGGCCAGATAGTTCCTCTAGGCTCACATCCATGTCGAGGTTAAATGAGTAGTTTTCTATGAATAGGTCCATGACTTCTTGCAAATTTTTGATTTCGAGAGGTAAGCGAGAGAACCATTCCATTGCAGGTTGAGCCAAGCTTTGGGGAAAGAGTCACATTAGATAGGAATCATCATAAGCTACTTCCATGCAATGTATGTGAAATTCTTGGATGTGATACTCAGGATTTCCTTTCCCTTGATATTTTTTGAATTTTGTTATTTCGAATCCTGGAGAGAATGGAACCATGGAAATGTTCTTATAGAAGGATAGGGACACAAATCCCGTTGGGTGTATTATTTTTTTCATTTTCTAGATTGAATGTCTTGTATTTGCTGTGAGAGCAATTTGACCTATGTGGAAAGGTCATTTTGTGGATCAAGTGGTGGGATGTGCATGATTTGGGAGGGTATGGTTTGTTCAGTGAAGGATGGGGTGGCTTGCATGTTAAGGTTCAAGGCATTTTACTATGTGTTCGTGAAAGATTGTTGGACGATTTTTTGTGTGAGCAACGCTTGTTGGTATGCATGTTGTTGTTGTTGTGCCAACAACGCTTGTTGTTGGGCTTCTTCTTGTTGTTGTTGTGCCAATAGTGCCTATTGTTGGGCCTATTGTTGTGCTATTTTCTATTGTTGTGCTATCAATGCTTGTTGTTGTGCATGTTTTTGTAAGGCTTGTGTTGTAACAAGGCCTACACTTGTGCTTGTTGGGCTTGCTATTGAACTTGCGCTTGGGCTTGAGCTTGAGCCTGTTGTTGTGCCTGCTATGTGGCTTGTTGTTGTTGTAGAAAATCTTGTGCTTGCACTTGTGCTTGCACTTGTGCTTGCACTTGTGCTTGTGCTTGTTCTTGAGCTTGTGCTTGAGCTTGTTGTTATTGTAGTAAAGATTACACTTGCGCTTGTGCTTCGGCTTGATCTTGAGCTTGTTGGGATTGTAATTGTTGCAATGCGTTTTGATAAGCTTGTTGCACTGCTTGCAATGTGATGTTATACTAATTTGTAGCATTGGGATTTGTAGGTGGAGGTGGAGGATTTTCAGGGATGGTGTGAGATGATGTGACAAGAGGTTGTTGGGGTGTTTTTTGACTGATGATGAGGGGTTGAGTAGTAGATGGTGGATTCAGATTGGTAGTTGATATGATTAGTCCTTGTGAGACTATATTTTGGGATATTTGAGGTGTTGTAGATGATGTGATGATCAGTTGAGAGATTTGGGATGGCGCCACTTGGTGTTGCGATATCAATGGCATGTTTGGAGGATTTGGTACGATAGATGTGTTGATTTGATTTGTGCTTGGGGGGTTGACTTGATTTCGTTGATTTTGGATTGGTGTGTTCAATGAAGGAATTTTCCCTATACCTTGAATTGGTGTAGATGATGATGTCAAGGTAGGGAATGGTGGGTATGGTTGTGATATGTTCCCTTGTCAAAATGAAGATGAAGCATTGAAGGTACCCAATTTTCCAAATAAATCTACTTGTCCTTGTGAGATGTTGGGGGTATAAGCTTGTGTGGAAAGGTCATAAGCGAGTGTGGCATGGAAAGTGGATGAATTGTTTGTATCATGGAAGACAAGGGGTACATATAGTTGTTGGGGGTCTTGTGAGACTATGTTTGGCATACCCAATACTATGTTCGCCTCTAAATTTTGATTGTTGACAAGTGGGTGTTCTTGAAGACCTTGAAGTAGTGAGCTTCCCTTGGTGATCATGGGTTGGCTTGGTGCTTGAGATGATGATGGTTGAGATATGGGTTGCATTATGCTTGGGAATGAGGGTGTGAATGATACTTGTGGGATGTTTGCTAAAGGTTTCTCCACAATGGTACTTACATCAAAATCAGAGGGGAGTTTAGCTCCTTCTTTTTCCAATGCTAACATGTATTGGGTGGGATTTAGTTTGATGACTGTGTTGACAAGTTTGTGGGTTTCTGTATTTTGTACTAATTCGAGTATTTCATCTTGGGACATCTCTTTGTATTTTTTTGTGACATCCTCCACATGGTAACCTCCATCTTGAAGATCTTGTGGTAGTTGAGGGGGATTAGGTGGAGGATTAGTAGATGCCCTAGGGTTGAATTTTGTTTGACTCAAATAATTGTGGTTGATGTTTCTTTGTTTTTATCCATGATCTTCTTGTGTTGTGACCTTGTTTGGACCATAAAATTGGGATCAACTTTTACAAATATGTGGGATGAACCTTTTAACTCCTTTGGTTGATATAAACTTTAGGTACGAAAAGAAATTCTAGGATATGGTAGGATCAAATGATGATGATGTGATAAATGAGGGATGAATGGTATGGATGTTTGAACTTTTGAGAACTTTGGATAAATACTAGACCCTAGGATTTTTCATTTTGATTGGTTTGATTTGGATGATGAGCTTGTAGATCCCAAGATGTTAGATGTGATCTTAGGATGAACTTGTCCAAAAGGGGTGCTAATTTAACTAAGTGTGTGAGAAAGGATTCATTCCCACACACCTAACTAAAAAAGATGATTTTGATTTTGGTCTAAGGATTTACCAAAAGTCTAGCATAGATGATTTTTTTTAAGTTCTAAAAGTTGTTTGTGAGATGAATTTTGATAAAATTTTTGACAAATGGAGGTGTTGGTTTTGATCCTAGATGAACCTAGAAGGACTTTGTTTACAAGACCAAGGTGTTGAAGAACATGCTAGACCTCTAAAGTTTTCAAATCCAAAAGACCAATCTTGACTTAAATGAGGGGTTCATATTGAGCATACATGTCTAGATTATTCAGAAGAATAAGTCTATAAAACCTTGTTACCAACTTGTTCCTGTTGTAGTATTGTATTAGGATACATCTTCTAATATACTTTGAACTATGATGTCTAAGTTTGAAATGGCGATAAGTAGAACTTCGTTTTTTAATTTTGACTTTGTGAGAAATAATGAAGAAAAACACATGTGTGGGATTCAATTGTCTTTTTATCTAGATTAAATTAATTTTTTTTTTTACCACATCAACTTGTCTTGTTTAAATTTCAAACTAAATGTCTATGTCTTAGCTCTCTTTCATTCCACAAGGTTCGTTATGTGAAAGTCAAAGAATCAAGGCCATAGTTTCCTTATGTTGACTTTGAAGAGAGTAAATTGAGATATGATCCCAAGTATTTAGAAGCCTCTAAGGGTAAAATTCGTAGGGACAAGCAGTAATAATTGGACTCTTCAAAGGTATTCACTCTTTCCAAAAGGTTTGTGTAAGCGTGTAGAAGGGAAAAACTAAATAAACAATGCATCTACGCTTCTAAATAGGATAATTGTATCTAAAACTCAATGAATTTAAACTAAATTAAACTAAAAAGCTTCAAAATGCTATCCTATTGCTCTCTAACTCTAAAGACTTCTCTAATTTACTTAGCTCTCAGATTCTTAAGCTAATTAAACTATTAAGTGACACTTAGAGAATGAGAAATGAGATTATGCTACTCTATTTTAATCTAAATATGCAAACTCTATGCTAATGGCAGCCATGACTGTAAATGCTGATGCTGGATGGATGCTGGATGATTGTTGGATGAATTGGATGCTTGAGTGCTTTGGAAACCTGCAGAGTAAGATTACATTAGTTGGGATCCTTTTCTTGCAGCCCAAGAGCTGTATTTATAGCTTTCACGGCAGCACAATTGTACAGGAAACCGGGATGAGGGGCTGTGATTTCTTCTGGAGAATCTAAAGGCTTGGGATGAGAAGAAGGAGCTGATCATGGGGAATGGTTTCTCCCCATGAAAACACTAGGCAATATAAGAGGGAAGGTGGGTGGAAGGTTGTTGAGAGATCTTCCTGCAGATTTTCCCTGAAGCATTTCCCGTGAATGGCAGTGCCATTAATTTGATTGGTGAGAAATAAATATTTATTGGTGAGGGAATAGTGCAAACTTTATGTAATAAATTTAAATAATTTTAATTTATTTAAATTTAGCAAAAATGAGGAATAAATAATTTAATAAATCAAACTATAGGGTTTGGTTTTATTAAATTAAAGGAGAGTGATAATTAAATAAAAGATTTTTGACAATCTTTATTTAATTAAGAGGAAATGTGAAATTAAATAACACGAATTATTTAAATTGTGTATTCAATTTTAAGATAGAAGAAATAATGATAATAATTAAATAAAACAAAGTTTTTAATTTTGTTTATTTAATTAAGAGAGAATTAATGTGATAAAAATGATAATAATTAAATAAAACAAAGTTTTTAATTTTGTTTATTTAATTAGGAGAGAAAAAAATAGGAGAATTGATAAATGAACTTAATATAAATAAATATTTCTATTTATTTACTAAGTAGAGGAATTTAAGATTAATTAATCAAATAAGGCGTATTCGATTAATTGGATTCTCCAGACCATTTTTAGGTGTCTACAGTTTGAAATTTTGTTGAATGTTAAATGTTTTTTTCAATATTTTGGAATCAAGCAATGTGTTCGACTGACTTGCAAAATGCATAATCCTAGGCTAAAGAGATACTACTTGTTGAGTCCCCACTCAAATTTCTCCAAACACTAAGACAAAGTGAACAACTAGATATTTTGTGGCACTGGCTCCCCCTTACATGGCACACACTTCTTGGGAACACCAAATCTCAAACCCTGAAGGATTTCTTTGTTTCGACTATGAATAGTTGAATGTGGGACGGCTTTAGAATGACCGTTTCTACACCAACAAGCATAAAGGTTTTTTGGCTTCTAAAACAATCACTTCTTAGTAAGGGCTTTTATTCAAGGTAGCCATACACATGGAAAGATTAGCTCAAGATTGTTTCATTCAAGAGGCCTCTTATTTGAAATATCTTTACTTTAGCTTGTTACCACTTGGGTCGTTCCCACCTTTCGAAGCGGGGTGGCAAGTCTCTAAAGGTATACAAAAATAAGAAAGTACATTATTTTTGACCTCCCATATCACATGAAGCATAAGGATAGGGCATACACAATTCCTTTTCATCACACTAGCATGGGTTCATTTTAAATCCAAATCAAAATATGTGGGTGGTTATACAAAATATCAAAGGAATGCTTTTGATTCTCAAGATTGTTGACTAGCACGAGAGAAGAGCATACACATTCAATGGTGAAAATGCAAACCAAGAGACATGGAAAACACTTGTTAATTTTAACCCTCAAAGCAAATGTAAGTTCATTTTAAGCACCAAACTGAGTGTGATTTTGCCTTGTTCAATTGTGTCCCACATAGCAATGTCTAGTAAATTTCTAAGTTCAATTTTAACCCAACTTGAAAAGCTTAAGTAGATGGTTAATTTTAAGCCCAAAGTAATGCTAGTTGGTCTTGAAACAAAAATGAAGCGCATAATTGGAAAGCCTAAGCTATTACAATGAGCATTAAAAAATGATTTTATTTTTCCAAGTTGATATCCCTCTTTAATCTACAAAGGTAGTGTTGGGCAACAAAGGTGGCATTGTATCTACAGTAAAGGAAACACTGAAAGTAAAGACAACACTCTGGTAACAAGAAAAAGTGGTGCTTTGTAGCAAACATAGAGCAAAAAAGTGATGCAGTAGAAGCAAAAGCGGTGCATAAACAAAAATGATTGTTTATCATAAAGCAAAAATTAACAGTTTGGCTGAACAAACATAGGCAATGCTCTTTCAAAGGTGGCACAACAAAGAGTTGTGACATCAACATGATGTGATGAAGGTGACGCTATATGTAAAAGTGGCGGTCTATGTGCAAGAAAAGGTCACGCTATATGTAGAGGTAGCGTTATATGGATCCAAAGGCAGTGTAGCCTTCCTGTAGTTGCAAAAAAATCAATTTCAAGCCAAATTATCAAATTTATAAAAGGTTAGCCCTCCTTCTAGCACCAAAATGCAAATGCCTAATCTACAATTTGCTAACAAGAGACAGACAAACAAGGTTAGTCATGTTAGAAACCCAAACAAATCATTCCCTATGTGATTCTCAATCAAACAAAGACAAGAAAACATGAATAAAGCATGAAATAACATAAGATAAAAGCATGTAAACTCATCTAAGTTGATCAAACCTCCATCCCATAGGGGGATTGGCGCTCCTTTGATGTGGAAAGTATTCCTTTCCCAATCCCTTTGATAAGATTCAAGATTGTAGATTATTCCAATTACATGTGATTGACTCCAAATGATGATAATAACTAGCTAAGATGTGATGGAAATGAGTGAAAATGCCTATAATAAACCTGCATGAGATTGTGGATCCATTTTAAGTAGAAGAGGATTCTACTTATAGGAGTGAAGGGTTGAAGAAAGAGTGAAATTGGTGAATGTGGGATTAAAATGGGAGCCAATAGGAATGTGACACTTGTCACAAGGCTAATGGATGGACGTGGAGCACATTTTGGGGAATGTGTAGAGTTAAGAGGATTTAAGATAATTGAATGAATATGGTTGAGGGTGCAAGATAATGTGGTTGAGGATGTAAGAGAGGTTAATGCCCTTGTAAGATAAAAGATGACATGTAAGAGGGAGTAAATGTATTTGTAAGAGGTATTTATGGGTGTGTAAGAGCCTTTTGAAGGGAAATTGAATGAGGGAGTGGTTGGGAGGAATATTCCTAGGAATATGCCATTGTGAGGATAAATAAGGTAATTAGATAATTAAAAGAAATGAATTTCATGTGCAACCAAGTTAGTTGACCATGGGTTGATTTAACTTTAGGGGAGTTAAAAGCTAGATAAATGGGTAATGATGATTAGAGAGTGATTTGGAGTTAATTAATTTAGAATTAATCAACTTGAGTGGGTTAGGGGATTGATGACATTTGATTTTAAATAATTGGATTTATTTAATCAAATGAGAGGACTTAGGCAGATTTAATTAAATGGGATGAACATCTGTTAGAATAAGGTGAATTAACCCAATAAAGTTAATTATTTGATTAATAATAGAAGTTCATGAATTTAAATTAAATAATAAAGATTATTTAATTAATTGGTTAGTGTAGAAATGATTTGGGAAGAAATGATGTTAGTTAATCAGAATTAGATGCATAGTATCAATCAAGACTTTTAATTAAGTGTCCACACCTTTGCATTCTCATGGAATGGATGGGAAAAGGATGTATCCCTATTATATGTTGACATTAATAAAGCATTCAAGGGAGTTAAGAATTAATTTAATAATGCTTTAAAATAGAGAAATTATATATTCTCAACTAGAGAACTGAGAACATACCAATAGAGTCACTAGGTGCCTGAAGGATATATTCAAGGATTATAACTATTGAGAACCACACTGATATTCCTAGAAAAATAAAGTAAGGCTCATTAAATTGTCCCAGAAGGTGTGCCATTTTTTTTCACTTGGAATTGCACCCTTGTTGAATCTATTGTTTAAAATTCTAGTGAAACATGAGATTGATCTCAAGGTGTGGGACCTTGTAGCTAAGATCAAACTACTAGAGAAGGCCAGATTCATTTATAACTTGGATGCAGTAGTTTTGGTCCAACATAGCATAGAATAAATCTAAAACTAACTCTATTCTATCATCTTACAAATAGAAAAGGGGAGCGATAAATGTACAAAACAAAGGGGTGGTGATACACCTAGATTAGTGGTGTTCCTTCCTACTCACTTCGACACAAAAAAATAATTAAAATACCTAAGGAACTCACACAATTCTCTACTATATCAATTTCTAAGGGGTATATATGAAGGTTAGCGTTTGATGATAATTAAGAGGGAGTAGGAAAACCCACAGTTAACACATATAAACAAAGTTAACACAACATACATGTTAGATGGATAGGACAACTAAGAGGGGGGGAGGTGAATCAATTGTATACTCTAAAACATCAAAAACCCTCATTAACATTCAAATCTACATTATCCTTTAAACCCTTATCAACCATTAAACCCTTAACATGCAATAACAAAATGTAAACATGTAAAGCAATAATGCAAACACATCAAACACACAAGAACACCAGATTTATGTGGAAAACCCAAGAAGGTAAAAAACACACTAAGGATTAGCTCACTCATATATGAATTATAACAAAACACAATAAGGCTCACTGCCCAGAAAGATAAAGAAAGGCTCACTATTGATGGCTTACTTCCAAAGGAATCACTATACAAAAGAAATAAGAATAGAAGAAGGGGTGGCTCACTACCAATTTTAACTTCTAACAATTCATCTCTCATATGCCAAAGGTATAGTTCCATTGAAGCACAAACAACTCATCAAAATGATTGAAATATAGAAACTTGTTGATGGGTTTTTTTGCACTTCTCAACACAAGCAGCACACAAGTGCACTACCTCTCTTGAAAGGAAACCTCCTACAAGCAAGTTGCAGAAAATTACCCCAAGGTCTCTTGGGTGTTAGGTCATGACAATGCTTGGAATAGTTCAATTGGTTGATGTGATTTTCTAGTAATCATAGGGTGGACTTTATGGTTTATAAAGCATGGGAAGTTGGGTTTGCAAATGGAGTTTTAAAGTGTTGGAAGTGAATGAACAGTGGCTGCCCACTCAAAACAACAAGCTAAAGCTCACCATGTTCATTAGGTTTAACATTATGGTGATGCTTGAGATCCTACTCTAACCAAGGACAAAAAGAAATAGTGAAGGGGAAAGGGTTGAGAAAGTTGTTCTAAATCTAAGCCATGAATGAATAGTAACAATGGAGGCTGCTACAGTAGACAAACTTTCTAAACTAAGTTTTGCTTGACCAAGAGGAACCTACAGCTACAAAAAACTAGTGCAATTTCCTAAGGTTTACAAATTTTCAGATTGTGCATGCACTTCATGAACATACAACTGAAATAGGTTGCAACAATGAAATAAAGAATCCCAAGCAAACTTTACAGAACTTGTCATCAACAAATGTTAAAAGTATGGGTTGAAAGTCCATCAAATACCATAACAACAAACACCATTATGACATCCATTCAAGAAACTAACAACTAAATATAATATGGATGTTGAACCATACATGCATAATGAAAAAACTCAAAAGAAACACCCAGATTCATGTAATGTTTCTCTCTATTGCTACAATATGCCCTTTAAACCAATTCCCAAATACTTACAAATGAGGGGAAAGCCCCTATTTATAGTTTTCCAAAGCCCAAATGAATGGCTAGGATTGATTTACATTGTGTATTCTATATTCATTACAAGTTAGGGTTTCACCTACCCCCAATATATGGCAATTTAAAATACATCATTTGTCTTTTCCCTATTTTGTCATCTAGTGACCCTGGCACTGTAGCAATTTTGTCCTCTAGTTGTTTTATGGGTTGTGGCTGAAAGCTACCTAGGTTGCCCCCTGTTTGATGTGTTCACAAAATTTTCTTCAGCCGATCAATTGAACCATCTTATGGGTTTGTATTTCTAAAGAGTGGACATGCTACTCTAGATCTCGAGTGGATAGTTCTTGACGGATCATGATCGTGTGATGAAAGACAAAACAACTCCTTGTTTTTTATTTCATTGGGCACCCATTGGACTTCCTGGCATTGACTTCCTTTGGAATGCTACCATTGTTTAGGAAATCATCCCCTCCCAAGAATCTTCATTATCCTAGGAATGCTGACAAGTGAAGGCTTCCCCCTATCAGGCACCGTCTGTGTAGGTGATCTTTGATCATCATTTTCTTTGCAAACCTAGTAGGTGGCATGTGGATTCTTCATTTGGATTGCACTCTTCATGATTTCACCTTCCCCCTCCCTTTCCTCTTTAGATAAAGTCTCAAATCAAGACTCCCTTTAACAGGGCTCCATGGATAAATCCTCTAGTGGTACAATTTCATAGGCGGGTGCATCATGAGCAATCTCCTTCTGCAACAAGCTCCTTTAGCAATCTCCATTCAGAGTCCTGCACTAGGATAATAAATCAAATAAGGCTTATGAAAATAAGCCAATACCCATAAGAATGACAAAAAACCTTAAATTCCTCCACAATGGTTATTTAATTCCTTTAATTATTCACCTTATTAATCCTCAAAATTAAAGGGAAGATAATACTCGCACGACCGCATAACTCCTCCTAAGAATGATCCATCCATGGTTCAAATACCCTCCTAATCCTCGAACTCCTATTATCATTATGTATTTAAATGGTAGAGCCTACTTGCCTAGATTATCGAATATCCCCCTCCCATCCTCGATTGATGATACTAACTAAAAGAGAATGACCCATTCTCATTATTTCTTATTGCGAGAGTATAAAACTCTACTCTTCTTCCCACTTCACACCATATGAGTCCAAATTAATTCCTTCCTTTTAAGACACACGTGTTCTATGGTTACCCGCTAGTGGGAACACCAAAAGGGGAAGACCATGAGCATTCACTATTCCCATTTGACTGTTTGATGGGTGAACGAGTCCACCAAATGCCCTCATCGATACAGAGCCTATGACATAAATAAATGTTTATGTTGTTTATAAACTTAGCCACAGGCTTATAAATATCCTCGACCCCCCCCATGGCCAGGTGAAGATCCAAAAGTGTCAAGCTAATTCCTTCATCCCCCTGCGGTCCTAAGTTAGCCCCTCATGGAGAGTCAGAGTATATGCAGGCACCCAATGTGGAGGTACGTGATGGACGGGTTGGGCGGGTATGGAGAAGCGGGAGGCAGCTTGGAGGAAAGTCATTTTACCGGCATCATGGATGGAAAAACCCCTATGGGAGACCTCCATTGAGGGGGTTGTGGGTGAAAGAGCGCGAGACATTGTGATGGGGAGGCCACGTCAAGAAATCCGTTGTAGGAGAGATGAACTACAGGCTCCGCATGAAGTGAGGCCATCATAGTGAGTGTGAAGAAAAGACTATGGAGGGTAGTTTGTAGACTGTTGTAATTATCAACCAAGGAAACAACGACATTGTGAAGCACAAGATGTACATAGGTGATGTCTGCCAAGGGGTTGTGGGTGAAAGAGTGTGGAAATTCGGGGTTATGATGTCGCTCGGATGATGACAAGACATGAATAGAGAACCCCTCAAAATAAACATCAGTTCCCACTCTCTTGGAATGTTGCATCACTTGAGTGTTTATTAAGTATGTTGCTTGAAATGTGAGCACTATCCATCTGCTTGGCTTTCACCATTCTTCGATTAGAGTTGCATCAGCCAGGTGGAAAAAGGCTTCAGCTATCTTTAATGGAGACTTTCGATCATACTTGAGTAGTGTTCCCCCATGCTTGTTATAGGTGATTCAGAATTTACTAATCTTCTTGGGAACTTTGTTGGTCTACTTGTGCCTGTCATCCAATGGTTTGATTTTGATAGTTGCGACAGTCCCATTATAATAGTGAGGATTTTGGCCTTTAGAAACCAATGGCCTGCAAAAGGAAAGCTTGTGGGAGTAAGGAACGATGCTGCTTGGTACCACAATAAGACCTATCTCTAAATTCCTTACGTCATTACACAAAATTTGACATTCCATCGAGACTAAAATAAAACTTAAGATCATATTTCTTAAGTCATTGATCATCTTACTTTAGAAGCTTCAATAAATTTATGGCTCCCTTTGCTTGTGCAAAGCATCCCTTTAAATGGAGTCATGGCGATGCAAAATGGTGCCAGTAGATTCAACAACCTATATGCTACAGGTTTTTTAATTATCATGAGCCACAAGTTTCCACCATCCTTAGAGCATATTATCATCTTGACATTTCTCAAATTCAAGTTCATCATCCATCCCAAGGACTTGATTCTATTTTAGGTGCCTTGGGCTCATTATTGTCATTGGAGTTCATTTCATTCCTTCTGATTATCATCCTCCATTCCAAACTTTAAAGGTTGCATGATGAAGGGATCGACCTTCATTCGATCATCATTGTTACATCCACTTCACCAAGGGGCCTTTGTCTTTCACAATTAATTGGTCACTAATGAATGTGTGAATCATGTGGTCTGAAATCATGCCAAAGCTACAAGTTTTGTGTTTGGGGCATGGGAGGTTTACCATTTGTAGAGACAAAAATGTGGGGTGTCGTTAATGAACGTCATTATGAAATGACCAAATGAGGTGTGAACCCCATGTGGAAGACATCTGTGGAGCAGGCTATGGGAAGGGGAAGGCAGAACTCCTTGGTGATGACGTTGCTAGGATAATGACTGAATGTAAGCAGAATTCTGCATTATGGCTCCCGCCCAGGTAGTTTTTTTTAAATAAACATCCCATGTTGCACCCACATTTCACATCCACGTTCGATCATATTACCATCAATCTCCTTAATGCCTGCATTAGTATTTCATCAAAGCTAACTTCAACTCTAAATAGTAATGTTGCAATTGCATATATCAACTCGGATCTCATTCAAATCCTATGTTGCACCTACACTTCAGTATTAATTGGTTTGTCATAATTTCATCCTTCTCATGCGCATAACAAGTCATTGGCAGATTTTGGGGACTGTAACTCCTCATTAAAATTCAACTAAGAGTTGAGGCATACCCATACTCAACAATATATATATATATATTGTAAGCAATTCAGGCACTTTCAAGCATTGATGGGCTCTTGCAGGAGAAGTGGGCGGCATGACAGTGTAAGAGTCCTACAAGATTGGGCCTTCATAAGCTTTTAGCAAATAGGTGATATTTGAATGAGGCACCGATAGTCATTGATCAATGAAGACTAAGTGAAGTTTACTATGTCGCCCCCTATTATTTGATCTTAATGGCCTTTGACTTGTTCACCTCGTAACACCATGCATAGGGATAATGCAAGTAGTTCACTCATTGATGCTACTGGAAATGAGGGAGTAGATGCAAAATGAGACCATGCCTCTTATGGGAATATAATGCTAGTGTGTTGCATAGCCATGCCGTTAGGAGACGGTGAAGAGGTGGTCGGTATCCATGAGCCAATATCCCATAGCAGAAGGAGTGATGTGGGGTTTCATAGTGGGGAGGATGTTTGAGAAAATTTATTTAAGAGAATAGCATAAGATAAGCAGAAGCCTGCATAGCAGACCCCAAATGGAAGACTGTCATCATTTGTGAAGTGAAAATCTCTAGTGTATGGTGCCATCCTTCCCCAATAACTAGTATTGGCCTAGAATTCAACATTCATAAACACCACACAATCCCTAATATTATGCTCAGATAGAATAACATGGAAGTTAGAAACGAGCATGCCGATTGTGGAAAAGTTGTTAGGGAGGAATTTTATAAATAGCGAGGTAGATCATGGCCCCCACAATAAAGAAAGCCTATAGGGACCCAACATTGGGAACCAATCTTGAAGATGTTGCTAAGCATGTCATTCAAGAATGGTCGAGTGAGTGATAGCCACGATATCATGAAAGTCCGCAGTGAAGTGAGTGCAAGTGAATCAAGCGGGCACGTTGTATATGAATAGTGAGATGATAGACGGCTACCACCATTAGGAAGCTCGTAAGGGGATGATGGTGTTGGTGAGTTACAAGCTTACAAAACAAGGAGGCAACAGAGCCTTGCCATTATGAAATGATGTCGTGGTGATGACCACCCACAAATGGCGGCCCAGGAGGGTGGACCCACTAACGAGCTCTAACTCAAGAATCTACTCATGGAATTAATGTTTCATTTTCAGGAAATGGTATATGCGGGTCTCTTAGGACGGGGCGGCGTGAGAGCTTAGCCATCAAACAATGGTGGTAAGGTGAAGGAAAGGTGTACGCAAATACCTACAAACATTTTGGACTTAGGAAATTTTGAGGTGTGTTGGGCCTAGCTTGGTAACGAAAATGGCAGCAATAACGAGACCAAATGTGGAGCCCGCCATGCGGGAAAAAGTTAAGGGTCAACCACTGCCAAAGAAGATGCACGAATGATAGTCTGCATGGAGTGACCTGTAGCTGCATGTCTATGGTGCTCGATGGACGCAGCAGTGAAGTTGGATGTGGGATACACTACGCGGGTATACATTGGGGCTCAGGTGCAAGAAAATGGTAGAAAGCAATGGTAAATAGCAGGAGGAGACCTGCAAAGGCGGATCCATGAGGCCAGACGTACGTCGGGGTGATGAGAAGGGGAAACCCACAAGATCCAACCCACAGTGGAAAATGACTTAGTGAAATTTTGATGGGCCAATTTGGTCATGGGGAATTTGGTCCATTTTTAAAGCATATGACCAGATTGGGCTTAGAAATAGGGGCACACAAAGCAAGGTGAGAAAAATAGCTCGTCAAGAGAAAAAATAGTTTGTCGGGAGAAAAAGAAAGGGGGCCTCTGCCTTTGGCAGGGCATGTGTGTGAAATATGCACAACAAAACCTTCTGCTCACTGTATTAGGAATTCATAGGCATTAATGTTCACAACTTAGAACATCACACTTGATCACATTCACATCTTTCACATCACACACTTTTCTCTCTACATCCACACAACTCTCCTTGCATTTATACCATCCATGACCTAAAACAATCTCAATTAGGTTGGCATTAAGGAAATGTATGCACCTCAACCGTGCAACATCAAATAGGTCAGCACCAAAAACTTCCACAATATAAATAAGTGAAGCCAAACCATGCGACTACTTAATTAGGACCCAAATCTACACCAACACACTTCTCAAAACTTACTCAAACAACAATTATCCTTTGCAATTAGTGCTAGCATGCCAAGTCAGCTAAGCCTACACTAACATTAACAAGTGACACCAAACACACCTCTCAAGGTCTAGAAAAATGTCGTAGACGACACAAAAAAACTCCACAATATCCATACAATATATTAGAATACTCTAGAATCATCAGAATATTTTACACAACTACTACAACCACTGGAAACTCAAGAACACCTCCATTCTATGCAATTAGACATATTGGCACAAACATCCAACACACCAAATAAATTTTTGGAGCACCAAAACACCTAAAAATATAAGGGAAGGTAGATACAAACATTATAAGCATGTTCCCATATCCACAACATTAGAACCTTCACTACGAAGAAATGCGAAGCAATCTCATTTCTCCTAGACACCCTATTTCACTAGACATACATACTCTCAAACACATCTTCCACTGTAGAATGATCCAAAACCTAAAACTCTAGATATAACAACTGTGAACACCTTTGATCATCACATCCAAACTGCATGAGAATATCTTCAAGCATGAAGAAATGCAGAGTAAAACACTAAACACCACTTTATCACACTGAACTCTCTTTTATTCATTTTTTCTCAAAAGTACTTGGAAACCAAGTGAACCAAACACATTTGCATTATTACTTATCACATACATCAATGAAAGCATTGATGATAGTGTTGGCCTCCTCTAATGGTCCAATAACTAAGCCCTTAGAGTTGTGACTTAGAGATTAGACATCTACACTAAGTAGTTATCTTAATCATCATGAAGGTGCATTTCATTGTCAATCTAGGGATGTAAACTTGAAATGGATTAGCACTATATGTGCACTAGGACTCCACTATAGTCA
>VDFB02355103.1:0-20715 GCA_007258455.2 Sequoia sempervirens
ATATCAATTTTATTATGTAATTTTGAATTGTTTCTTTAGTAAAGCACAAGACTTGGCCAATAACAGAAGCTGTCCCACCCAAAATATTTTCTAGTGGTTAGTGTTTTTCATTGAAAATGTCAAGAATTTTTACTTCTTATGTCAGCCATCCTAATTTAAATCATTTTTGTCTATAAGAAAATGGAACCTGAAACATATAAAAATTTAATAAAAAAACTATAAAGTAACGACAACACATGTAGATGATTTTAGACAAGGCATAAACTATATGCATTTCTTCTGTGAACACAAAATCTTTTGAATTACTTTATTTTGGAAGGGCAATTTTATGCTGGTTTATTTATTTATTTTGTGCATGCCAGGTCCCATACAAGTTGTCTCCTTACTTGGAAGAGTTTGTTCATCTCACAACTGGATTGCAGGTGCGTTTTTCTTCAAAATGAATGCATCTGATATCATATTTTAAAACCAAGAAGATTGTATAAGACTAGTACAGAAAATGTCTAAAGTAAAATCTATATTCTATTCCAATTTAGGAAATACAAGTCAACATGTCAGGCCTATGCTCCTCAATCCAGAAAGATCACACCCACTCCATCATTGAATGACCATGCTTAACTCCATATCACCCTGCATTTTTTGTATCTAACTACTATTCCCAACTTGTAATGTCCCTTATGGATTTATCTTGAATTTTGGCTTTATATTTATAGATGAAGATATCAAATATGCCAAGAAACAATAATTTTGATAGAGCAAGTATAAAAGGTTATAAACCTCTAGAGAACACTCTAATTTCTGACCATACTAGCCTGTTTATAGATACGAATAAAAATGGGTGTTAAGACAATGATAATACCATCAATTTTCTGATTTAAATTCTGAAATAAGTCTGAATGTGATGTAGAGCAGGGAGGAGTTTGTCTACAATCACAATTCAACCTATTTCCAACAATCCTTCAGCCCTTTAAACCATAACTTAGCAACTTTTCACAATTCCATCCTATTTTCCTTGTAGCATATCAAATAGAGAAAATTGTGCATATCTTTCAGAAGACTCTTCAAACCCACAAAAGAACTTGCATTCTAGATACCCTTTAAGCCCTTTAAGAACATACGTCAAAAGATCACAAGGTTTCTTTGGAACATATCCATCAAATTGCTGCTGCTACGCTTTGCGCAAAACTCCAATTAGGTCACTTTTACAAAGCAACCACCATGCAATCTCTTTCCCAATCACAAAGTCCTGTTCCAAGGCCTCAACTAGGTTACAAATAGACTGAATCCACAACTCTTACTAATAGAATCATCCACAAACTCATCAAACTTCAAAATCTCATCTAAATCCCTATTTAGGCTTGCTACCAATGAGGGTTTATTGGATCTCTATACTCCAGATCAAAAACCACTTCAAAAACACCTCAAACACATCACTATGGGTCTACACATGCTTTCTAAAACATCTCCCATTCTTTACCAATGCTTTTTCCTCAAACTTCCACTCTTAGCCATCAAATTAAGCCTAAAAACCATGGAATTACAACTAGGGCAATCTCAAAATGCCACCAAACCCTACTTGCTCTTGAAACCTCCACTAGCATCTAACCTTACCTAAATGTACCCATTCCACCAATTTACAAACTATTCTACTGGTGGAATGGGTCATCAATACATTTTATTCACCTTCAAACCCTCAAAACAGGGTTTACAGACCACCTATAGAAAAATGCTTGTCAAAACCTTCAATCTCTATGGAATTCTATCAAATCACCACCAAAATGAAGTTACTTCACGCCTCCATCAAATTCAAGAACTTTTAGATCATTATTCCTTTGTACGGAACCGTACAACACACTGTAGCAGCAGATTACCAGAAAAACACACAAAAAGAATGGCTTTTCTTGCTTTTTCTCAACAAAATCTTCAACAGAGAGTTTACATCGAGTTCTCAGAGCATATTTAAACTTATCCCTCCAAAAATCAAGTAACACAACCAACTCAAACTACCTTTTGAACTTACATAACCGTTGGGCTTCCAATTTTTGCATTTTGCCCATGACAACTTTTTGCAAGATTTACAAAATATGACAAATTAACTACAACCGACCCAAGGATGACTTAAAACATTGAGAATGGTCTATTATGACCTTATTACAAGACTTTAGACTCAAAACACCCCAAAAACCCATCACATGACCTTATTTACAAAACTAGCATGGTGCCCCTGCACCATACATCTGGACTGAAAAGAACTTAAGTCCCTTGAGGACTGTATTACTTCAAAAACATGCCTCCTCTTATCATTGAATGATCTCCAAGCTGCATCTCCACCTGGTGACCTTTCCAATGAGTCAAGTATTGAAAACATGCATTGTCTCTGCCCTTTGATCGGTTCCTTCTTTGAAATTGCTGCTCCACACTTGATGTGTGATCCTTCATCTGTGCTACCTCAGAAAATGCTGTCAAAATGACTTCCTTATCTCCTACCACACCTCCTTGTACCTTGTGAAGCTTTGCCTTCTTCTTTACTCTTGTTGCACACTTGGATTCACCCACATGTCCTTGCCATTCACCTTGATTCATTCCATCTTTTTCCTTCATCTCTTTCACTATAATCTCTTCCCCTAGAACCTCTGTATCATCAGATTTACAAACCTTTGTCTTGACAAAATTTAACTGCCCACTACCCTCTTTGGAAACCAAAGAACAAAGCACTGTTCCAATCATGATCTTATCATGCCAATCTTGCATTTCCACAATCAATTCATCCTTGACCTTCTCTTTATTTGCTTTTGACACCAAATCACCAATCTTTCCTTCTAATATGGGATCATTTTCCAAACTTGCTGTCTTAGCATCTTCTTCTTTTGTGGTGGTTTCAAACTCTTCATGTTTGTCTTTCTCAAGCCTTATAAACTCTTTCTTGCCTAGCATAATCACCTTTGCTGCCTTACCTTGTCCTTTATCATCCTCTGCCAATGGAATTAATGTAGAAGTGCTTCCATCTTTCTCAATTTGATAAGTATTGTTTCTACTATCATTAAGTGCATGTCTATCAAACTGCCATGGTCTTTCAAGCAACAAATAGCAACAATCCATAGGCAACGCATCACAAAGTATTCTATCTTTGTATCCACCTATACTAAATTCAACCCAAGCTTGCTCATTGACCAAAACTGATTGACTTTCATTCAACCAAGACACGCTATAAGGTGTTTCATGAGGTATCTTTTCCAATTTCAGTTTATCAACCATTTCTATGGACACCATATTATCAGTACTTCCAGAGTCTATAACAACTTTACATACCTTTCCTTTGCATTTACTGGTGGTCTTGAAAAGTGTTCTCCTTTGTGTTGATTCTTTCTGCTTGGATGCTTTAAGTAGTGTTCTTCTAACCATTAATGATTCTCCAACTTCTGGAGCAGCAAGCTGATTAGGAGAGTTAACACTCTCACAGTCTTCTTCTTGCACCAATTGAACTCTCTTGTCACCACCACTTGAAGTAGAAGCTAGTTTATCTGGACACTTCCATGCTTGATGGCCAAACTGATTGCAATGGTAACACCTTCTGAAAATGAGCATGAACCTCTACCTTGTCCAAATCTTCCTCCGAAACCTCTAAAACCACCCCTTTGATTAGCAACTTGGTCTTTGCTTTTCCTTGCATCTTCTTGGTCTTCATAGGTTTGCCTTGTACCTCTTCCTCTACTAGTGCTGCCTCTGCCTCTTCCTTATCTTTTTTGCCTTCTTTATAGTTTCTCTTCTGCTCTAGCAGCCAACTGAAAACATTCTTCAACTGTCCTCGGCATAGCCAAACTCAATTCATCTTGAATTTGGAATCTCAACACACACATATACCTTGCTATCTTCTCATTTTCATCTTCAACATGACCAGCCCTAATGCACAACTTGTGAAATTCTTCAGTGTAGGCCATGACATCCTTTTCCTTCTGCTTTAAGCTTTGCAACTTCTTGAAAGTTTGTATAGCATGATCACCTGGCAAAAATTGGCTCTTAATCTTTGATACCATCCTATCCCATGAACTGAGTTTTGCATTTCCTTTTTTCACTCTTTGCTCTTGAACATAACTCCACCATGTCAAAGCAGGACCTTTCAACTTAGTCTTAGCAAACTTTATCTTTTGTTCTTCAGCAACCTCCTTGTATTCAAAGTAATTGTCTAGTGCATCTATCCAATCCAATACCTCTTCAACATCCAACTTTCCATTATACATTGGCACATGTATTTTCTCACCAGAAGCATCTCCTCTAACAGCCTTGAGCATTTTCACCATTCTTCTCTTATCAGGGTTCAACTCATCATCTCCTTGGTTTCTTCCACTTGGAGGGTTTTCATCCTCACCCTCGTCCTCTTCCTCTCGGTCACTTTCCTCTTCAATGGCCTTTCCTCTTCTTTGCTTTGTCTCTCATGTTGCAAATCTGGCTAAAAGTGCTTCTTGTGATTCCTTTAACAACTTTATTTCCTTAGCAAGGCTCCACTTCCTTTAGGAGGCATTTTATGTAATGAGTGTTGTACCCAAACCAATTTTTTTTTGCTTCATCAAGGCATTTTGCATTTAAAAGTCTAAACCTTGTTAAAATGTTGTAAAATACAGTTTTGGGCAATATCAAGCATGGAGTTTTTGTCAATAGTTTGTCAGTCAAAGTCAGTTATATTGATCAAAGCCTAAAGCAGACTCAGAATGGAGCGTTTCACGATGGAGGAGCATCTCACAACAGCATTTCATGTTGCACATGAAGATTTCAATGATCAAAATGGAGTTTTCAGTATTAGTGTTCCGGGGCCGTCCCCAAAATCTCGTTTCCTAGAGGGGGACATCTCAGAGACTTGGGGACTTGGGGGGGACGTCCCCCCATCAGCCCACCACCAGCGCCACCATCCCACCACCAATGTCGCTGTCTCCAAGATGCTGCTAGGACTTTGAGGATGCTGGGGTGTCCTCAAGACATCTAGGGGACTCCTAGTTGCCTCCAAGATGTATAATTCTTGCACTTATACATCTTTTTATAACTATTTTTTCAAGTGCTATATGTATTTCAGCACCCTACCGCCCTCTCGCCGCCGTCCCCCCGCCGTCCCCCTGCCGCCCCCAAACTTAGACCCCCTGTCCCCGCGTCCCCTCTGTCCCCGAGTCGATCCCGAAACCGAGTGGAACGCAAGACTTTTGATGATCAAAGTATGAAGAGATTTGGAAGGAGAAAGCACAAAAGCATAAAGTATAGCTCGAAGCCGGTTTGAAGGTCAGATCTTGTCTAAAATGCTCAAACATCGATCCAATCTCTCTTGATCGGTCGGCTGCGAGTCGAGCTACCGGTGGCGTTAGAAAACACAGCTCAAAACCGTCAGCTGACGAAGTTAAAATCCCTAAATTTTAGGAGATAGAAATTTGTCTTTAGAACAAAGCGCCTCTAGCACGAGCCCATCTTGGGCGAGGGGTAAAATCACCGGCGATTTTGATGCGGATCGTCAGATTTACAACTAGTGCGCTTGTCAGCCGAGGAGAAGTATCAAAATGCCGATCATTAGATTCTCGAGTTGGTACGATCGTCCGAAGATGAAGCAAAATGGAGTTTTCAACGTTTCACGAGCTTCTCGGGTTATGCAGTGCAAATTACAACTTCGAGCTGGCTTAAGGACCCTCAAAATGCTTAAAATTCGCGAGGCGAGTCGCCAGCAACATCCGGTAGTATTCTAGCTAGCTCCATAGCGCATCATTGACTTAATGCGATCCGGCGTTCGGTAGTCGTGGCGAGGAGATTCTACCAAGCACGTAATTTTACGGGCGGACCAACAAATGATTTTTAGTGTATTTCCACAGTTCAAGGGTGCCTAGCCTTTAGGCCTGTCAGATGAGCCCGTTCACGTTCGAAGTCTTCACGACTATTGAGCGTTATCATTTTATCTTTCCAACGAGCACAGCCGTCAGCCTTCAGCATTTGGCAGTCGCTCGTGCGTGCGAGGTCTTTGGTGTCATACTACAAAGTGAGGATGTCCAGAAAATGGCCAAGTCTGGGAGCGGTAATTTTATTTAAAATACGCACTGGAGTTTTTGAGGTCTTAGAAGCAGTTTTCTTGCCTCGTCACCTCCAGAGACTTCTCTTGTAGGCCCTTCTGGCTGTCCGTTAAAACAGATAGTGCCTGAATCGGGTCATTCCAGCTCCAGTTATCAGTGGTCAAAGTAGGGTACTCGGATGGAAGTTTGGTTTTCGTCAAAATGACACCAGTGCAACCTAGAGCCAGGGGCGCTTTTATTTTTGAGGCCCTTAACACAGCTTTCAGGTGTCATGGATACAACCGTTGGATGCAGAATGTCTCCGGTCATGCGGTGATGAGCTTAAGTCTCGTATCGGCGAAGGGTTCACCGTTCTTGTTTGAAGTGTCAAAGCGGCCGGTTTAGGAAAATGGCAGAAGTCACGGAACGTAAAACAATTTAATCAGGTGCGCCTAATTTTCAAGGGGTTAAGCGATGGATTTTACAGTTGTGTCTCCCAGCAGAAATTTCTTCCTTGTTCATTAGGCTTTCCGATGAATATCTCATAACAGTCTCAGCATCACCCGGTCATCCAGAAATCAGTGTCGAAGTTGGCCAGTCGTGACAGTGCTGTCAGCTATTAAATAGGGAGTTAGTAAAAAATGAAGTATCTTGAGCAAAAGGACGCCTATGTGCTCAAGAGATGACTTTTCGGAATCAGTAAAGTCAAAAGATGAATCTCAGAGCTTCAACCAGTTTGTCAACTGAAGTTCGGAATATGTCTATTTTTAGCGCCATTGCATGATAATAAATATTTTATTATATTTATTCAAATTCGAACTTCCAGTCAGTGTCAGTGTAACTGAAAGGCAACCAATCAGAGGCTTTCTATTCTGGTTAGGGTTTATGAATTCTTGCAGTTGCTAAGTGGTGCGAATTTATTATTATTTATATGTGGCGCCACCTTCATTGTTCTTCACAAGCTTTCAAAGAAAATTTGTATTTCTCAAGAGCAAATTTGATCTTTAGAGAAATTCGTGGTTTTCTATTGCAAATTCATATCTTCAAGGGAAAATCGAAGTTTGTTAAATTTAAAGCAAATTCAAGGATAAGTTCGTATTTTTCCAGAAGAGAAGGGCGCACTTCCAAAGCAATTCGCAATTCCTTGATTCTCAAAGGCGTATTCCAAATTCTCAAAGGCGTATTCAATTATCAATTAAAATTCGCAATCCTTTAAAGATTCAAAGGCAAATATCATTTCAAAGGTGAATTCTTCAGAGGTTTCAAAGGCGAATTTTCAAACAATCAAAAGGCGAATCCTCAATTCAATACAAATTCATATTTTCTTCAAGAAGAATTTGAATTTCATTCATTAAAAAGGCGCAAATTTCAAGAGGAGCAATTCGTGGTTTTCAATTCCAAAGCAAATTTCTCCAGTTCAGAGGCAGAATCTTCATCAATTCACAGAGGCGATTTTTCCCTAACATATCTTTTTGCAGATTCAAGTTCACAAATATCAGTTATTTGAAGAAATCTTGGGCGATTTTCACAGAAGAAGATCGAGGGTGGTGCCTACGTGGAGCTTACCGATGTTCAGTCAGAGCTCCAGGCACTCATTCATACCATTTTCAGTGGGGAGACAGTTGGCTGTAAGGTTACTCAGCTTACAGTCATGTCAGCATTGTTCGATGAGGCAACGAGGAGTAGGGGAGAACTTCAGTCTCAGATTACAGCTGGTGAGGATATGCTGCATCGACATAGCATTCTTCGTCAGAGTCTCATAGCTCCAGACAGTGATGCAGTTAACAATCTCGTTGAGGGATTGATTGCTCGAGATCACACATAGTGAACTTCAGTTCCCACTTCTCAGGATAGACATTACACACACGAGTTGAACTGGGTGTTACCCTTTCCAGTTAACTCGAGGTTGTCATCACATGCATATCTATTCTGAGACTCGCCTTTCACACTTGGAGTTTTATTTTAGGGTTTTCGTTAACTGATGATAGTCTTCCAGTTAACTTGCTTTCAATAAGGATGTGCATGCTCGCACAGTTGTCCATTTTAGATTAGATGTTTGATTAAACTGAGGGTAGTTTCCCATTGACTGTATAGTTTACTTAATTAGGGTTTGGCGATAGCTTGCATGCATTGCGGAGTAGATGACACAAGGTGATTTTAGGTTCCCTACACCTTGATGTATATAAATAAGAGCTTATGCTCATTTGTAAATAACTTTTGCTTGAGAGAGAAATATATGCTGCGCCTACCTTGCCCTCAATATTGCTCTTTTGGTATTTGTTCATGTGTCTTCGCTATTATGATTAAGTGTTATGCCACATAGGGTTTCATGCAATTGTAATGGTGGATTCTTTATGTCTTGTGAATCTTTTATCATTTCAATCAAGTGTTATGCCACATAGGGTTTCGTGAGATTGTGATGGTAAAATCGTTTTGTGAAGTCTTTACTACTTTCAATCAAGTGTTATGCCACATAGGGTTCCATAAGATTGGCGTGGTAAATTCCTCCCATAGTTAGATCTGTTTGAACATATTTACCATTGAGGTCAATTGTTATGCCACATAGGGTTTCAAGAGATTGAGATGATAAATCTGTTTTGTGTATCTTTACCATTGTGATCAATCGTTATGCCACATAGGGTTTCGTGAGATTGTAATGATAAAGGCTGTTTTGTGAAGTTTTTACTATTTTGATCAAGTGTTATGCCACACAGGGTTTCATAAGATCATCTTGGTGAATTCTTAAATCTGTTTTGTGCCCAATAAGCTTGTTTAGATTGAGATGATAGTTGCGCCACCTTGCCTTCAAGTAGAGAATCTAAACACGTTTATCGTCTATAATCATCCCTGCTCCATTTCCTCATGCTCTGTTTTCTTGAGGAAACTGGATAGATTTAAAGTAGTTAGCTTAGTTGTAGTTAATGATCTGCAAAACCAGAAAATCCTTAGCTGCAACGTTCTTGGTTTTCTTAACCTTGTGCCTCTTCCAGCTGAGAACAAAAAGATAGGACTTAGATTACTTTTCTTTTCCATGCATTCCAGCACAACGAGGGAGCTTCCCCTCCTAATTTGAAGAGCACTCATTGCGTAGTGTACATAGCTGTCCGTACAAACCTGCACTCCAGAGGTGTTAGATTTTACGCCAACAATGAGCCTTGCTCAAACTGAACACAATTCGCCCTGATTTGCTACTTGTAATTATGTCAAACAATTCATATGCAACCTTGTACTTGCTGAAGTAATGTTTTAGTTTGAAATTGCTTGATTGAAAGGATGCTAAGAGTGAATTCCAAATGATTTTGAAAGCTTGAATAACCTTCTGTAATTACTATGCAAGCTCCTAAATGAAATACTATGCTCTCTTTCAAATTTAAAAGCATTTATATGAAGTGCTAAGAAGATACAATGCATCTACAGCCAAAGACATTTTTACAAACAATTGGCTTGCAAACTCAAGATCTGATTACAAAGCTTTTTGATTGCACATTCACAGCTATTTATTTGAAACCACTACTTAACACTCTTCTTCTAAAACAATGCTACTATCAAATAGCCAAGACTCTTGGCAAAGTACATATGAATAAATGCTTAAGTCTGATATAGACTGTCACCTACAGCCGTACCTCCTATTATGCAATTAAATGACATATAATATGCATGAAATAAACAAAGGAACCTGGTTTGAATTGAGTCACCTATTGCTGGAGATGATGAAGCAACCAATAACACATAAAATGGTGCCTTCTTGAAGTCAAATCGACCCTCTTGTTCAGACGTCCCTGTAGCTGATATGAGGACAGAAATAAATTTCTTCTCAATGTGTTTCAAGCCTCCAAAGCTCCAAACATAATCAGCAAGAACTAAGGAATGAAGTGCTCCAATCTCCAAGAGAAATCAATGTGTAGATGAGCTGCAATGAATAAAACTGTGTCTCCAATGGCGTCCCTTTTTACTTCAGATTTAGCTACAAAATTCCTCAATTGAAATCAGACCTCTCTCTTCTAATAATCAATGCCAAAACGTTGAGATGATCCTCCAAGGTCAGCGCTCCAAGCCTCTATCACAATCGATGCAAGATAGAGCTCTCTTATGCAAACTCGTGGCATATAAGTATGCAGACTTTGACTGTAATTTCTGATATGTAAAAATCAGAATCTTCTCAATACAAACCGACCTCCAAAATGCCAAAGAATTAAAGTCTTCAATACTAAAATATCTCCAATGAAGAATCAATCAATATGCTGGAAGATGAAGACCATATGCAGCCAATATGAATTTCTAAAGAAGTCGCCCCTGTTCTGATTGGAATGATGAAATAAAATAATGGCCAAGTCTATAAGCCTCCAATATGCAACAAGAATGGTCTCCACAACCCCTAATATGGTGCGCCCATGGTAGAAGGCCAAGTCGTGGCTAAACAAGGCTGCAATATATAAAATCGTGGCTCCTAGAGGGCTGTAGATGTAATCTGAAAATCACTGGAAATTATAACAGCAATGTGCAACAAATGAAATTGTCCCAATGATGAAGACAAAGACACAAGTAATCTTCAGCAATTCCTCAAATGAATCTCCAAGCTGAAAAGCCAAATTTGCCCAATAAAATAATCATCCCAGCAATACATCAGCTGCTGAAATAACTTCAAAGCAACAATACATCAGCTGTTGCAAGTACAATAATACATCAGTTATTGTACTCAAATAATCTCCACAGTGAAGCACAAGATTGAACTTCTGAAGTAAAGCCCACAATCAGCAATAATTCAGCTGGTATCTCACAGCCTCAAAATTGCGTAACCAATGAGGGTTTTCGTCCCCAAAGGTCCTCCAATCGCTGAAACCCTAGCTGGCTTCTCCACCACCAAAAAGCATCAATTCAAACAACAATTCCTGGATGATGAAACAATGGCTGGCCTCACCTATTTATTCTTTTTCACCAAGAGGTCAGCCCAAAATCTAGAAGCTTCCACAATATTATTTTATTTTTATTAAGTGACTTTATGATATATTATTTTATTTAAGTCATTTTATTAAATTAATTAAATATAAAGTTACCTTTTAATATTTATTTATTTGATAACTTTATAAATAATTAACTTAATACCACTTTTTTAATTTAATTAAAATAATCAATTAGTCATCCTCATAAAATAATCATTATTTTGGACAACTTAATTAATTAGATTAATTAAATCAAACTACCTCCAAAACGGGGACATTACATTTTAATCCTTCAAACTGCAACGTTTTTTTACTCAACTTCAATCTTTCCCCTTCAAAAGACCCAAAACTATGCTTTGATACCAATTGATGCAGTGCAGGGAGGAGTTTGTCCAACAATCACAATTCAACTTATTTCCAACAATCCTTCAACCCTTAAAACCCTAACTTAGCAACTTTTCACAATTCCATCTTATTCTCCTTGTAGCATATCAAATAGAGAAAATTGTGCATATCTTTCAAAAGACTTTTCAAACCCACAAAAGAACTTGCATTCTAGATACCCTTTAAGCTCTTTAGGAACATACCTCAAAAGATCACAAGGTTTCTTTGGAACATATCTATCAAATTGCTGCTGCTACGCTTTGCACAAAACCCCAGTTAGGTCACTTTTACAAAGCAACCACCATGCAATCTCTTTCCCAGTCACGAATTCTTGTTCCAAGGCCTCAACCAGGTTACAAATAGACTGAATCTACAACTCTTACTAATAGAATTATCCACAAACTCATCAAACTTCAAAATCTCACCTAAACCCCTATTTAGGCTTGCTTCCAATGAGGGTTTATTGGATCTCTATACTCCAGATCAGAAACCACTTTAAAAACGCCTCAAACACCTCACGATGGGTTTGCACATGCTTTCTAAAACATCTTCCATTCTTTATCAATGCATCTTCGTCAAACTTCCACTCTTAGCCATCAAATTAAGCCTAAAAACCATGGAATTCCAACTAGGACAATCTCAAAACGCCACCAAACCCTACTCCTTGCTCTTGAAACCTCCACTAGCATCTAACCCTACCTAAGTGTATCCATTCCACCAATTTACAAACTATTCTACCAGTGGAATGGGCTAGCAATACATTTTATTCACCTTCAAATCCTCAAAACAGGGTTTACAGACCACCTACAGAAAAATTCTTGAAAAAACCTTCAATCTCTATGGAATTCAACCAAATCACCACCAAAATGAAGTTACTTCATGCCTCCATCAAATTCAAGAACTTTTAGATCATTATTCCTCTGTACGGAACCGTACAACACACTGTAGCAGCAGATTACCAGAAAAACACACATAAATAATGGCTTTTATTGCTTTTTTTCAACAAAATCTTCAACAGAGAGTTTACATCGAGTTCTCAAAGCATATTTAAACTTATCCCTCCAAAAATCAGGTAATACAACCAACTCAAACTACCTTTTGAACTTACATAACCGTTGGGCTTCCAATTTTTGCATTTTTGCATTTTGCCCATGACAACTTTTTGCAAGATTTACAAAATATGACAACTTAACTACAACCGACCCAAGGATGACTTAAAACATTGAGAATGGTTTATTATGACCTTATTACAAGACTTTAGACTCAAATCACCCCAAAAACCCATCACATGACCTTATTTACGAAACTAACATGGTGCCCCTACACCAGAATGAATAATTGACTCTTGAATGGAAATAGATAATATAGTAATGTCACTGTATCTGATCTTTATTTCTCTGAACTCATGCAAATGAAAATGTAATATGTTGATGCCTTTAATTGACTGTTGTTTCTGAATATAACCTTATATGCATGCAACTTATGTGAGGTGCTGTATCTGATTTTTATCACTGAATTATGCGTCCATGAGAGGTCTGATTGCTGGCTCCTTAGAGCACTCAGATCTTCTATTCTCAAATGTATAAATCTGCTACAAATGATCCATGCCTTCTCAAATTTCCTATTCTATTTATATCCTTCAAAGGGAGATATCACTTCACAATACCTCTTGACAAGGGGCGCATCCTCTCCTTTTCCAATCACCACTTCTAAACAAAACTACTCTATAAATATGATTCACTGCCATTTAAATTATTAACTTGGGCGACTTAATTCCTTTAGGCAGGTCGGCCAGGAATTAATTGTAATCTTCTGATACAAGTTGGTGAGGTTTAATATATTTTATCTTTGTTAAATGGAGGTCGGCCTTGTATTCTTTTATTAATTTATTTAAATCTTAATTATCATTCTTCATACTAATGCATGTCTTGTGCGACTGTTTTTAGCAAACAAGTGGGATATTATAGTCTCCCCTGCTTGAAAGTGCTTGCCCACAAGCATTCATAGGTTATGATGTTGGAAGACTTGGTCATTCTCCCATGTAGCATCTTTTATTGGTAGACCCTTCCATTTGATGAGGTATACTTTGATGGACTTGTTCCTTAACTTCTTCTCTCTGAATATACCTTCCATCCTTTTGATTGAGACCACATGAGGCACTTCATCAGATAATCCCTTAAATACCACTTTCTTACCCTCCACACTGAACTTAAACTCCATTGTTTGAAAGTTTTGTGAGTACTTGCCAATGGACATCATCCATTGGATACCGAGTATGGCGTTGGTATCACCCAACTCCACAACACAAAAATTGTCGATGCTGGTTTAGTCACCAATTGTAATTTTCAATTTTGGTACCTTTGTCGAACAAAGATATTTGGTAGCCATCCACCACCATCATGCTAAACTCTTCATTCTTAACTGTTTGAAGTCCTTCCTTGGCAACCAAAGCTGAATCAATAAAGTTATGAGTGGCTCTGCTATCAATTAGTACCGTTATCTTTTGTCCTTGCAATACACCACAAATTTTAAATGAGTTGAACCTTGGAGATCCAATCATAGTGGTGATTATACCATTATTACTTTCCTTAGGTGGAGACAAAACTTAGGTAGCTAGCTTTTGAAGATTTAGTGTGCTAGCACTATAATTTTCCCATTATAAATGTACAAAGAAAACATTTAAAAAAAAACTAAGTAAAAAATTTAAAGTATGTTTAAACTTTCAAGTTTCTAGTTTCTACTTCAAGTATTAAACTAAAAATTAAAGGATTACTTTTTTAGCTTGCTGTTGTTTTAACCTTTGAATTGCTTGAGTTGAAGATAAGAGCCTCCCCTTCACATGCTTGTAGACCTCCAACTCATAAAGCACTTTGTCTCTCATCTCATTTTCTAGCACCATCTTATCAATGCATGAGACAACACTTGCCATGGCTTGCTCATTGGCCTTAAATGTATTAGAAAAGTAGAACATTGGTTTTAGGTTGTAATTCAAGGCATGTATCAATTGGAATTGGTTCATCCATCTATGATCAATGACACACCAAATGATTTCATATTTTTTTGGTTTGCACCATACTAATGCAAAATGGTCTCTTTAGCCTTCTATAGCCTCATAGAGGTAACTCATTGACCTGCCATCCCCATCCACCAAACAAAGATATTTGACCAAGGTTTTGTCACCTAAAAAATTGAAACAAAATTGAAATTATTGCAAAATTAATCAAAAAAAATAGCAAATAGATGATTTTGTGTAAAGTTTATGTTTGTATTTGTTACTTACTTTGATTAGCTTTGTATTTATGATAAATAAGTCATCAAAAACTATTCTTGCAACCTTTTACCCTTCGGGTTTTTTAGAATATAGAGACTTCATTTGGGCATTGAACACAAACATTTGCTTGATAGAAGGAATTGTGGTAGCAATGCTTTGCAAAGTGAGGAAGTGGCTAGAAAATCATGTCACTTGTTGTCGCACAAGCTATTTGCCATTCATGTACTTTCTCATCAAAGAAAGAACCACATTTTTGATCCATCCGATATTCCCAATGTCTTTTAGCATCAAACCTAGGCAATGTTTAGCACAAAGAGTCTAAGAAGTAGTGGGATGCCTCTCCATAATAAGCCTCTCTGCGAATACATATGCTGCTGTGTTGTTCATGATAATTTCGACAACATTTTCAACTCCAACCTCTTGGATCACCCCATCCAATAGATTGCACAAAGTCTCAGCATTTTTGACTTTGTGTGAGGCATCTATGGACTTCAAGAACACCAATGTGCCATTAGATGCCACTAAAAAGTTGAGAGACCTATTCTACCCATTTGTCCATCCAGTTGATAAGATGCTACAACCCTTTATTTACCATACTTTCTTTTAGTCATCAACTAGAATCCATATATTTTTATGGCTTTCTCTAGCAATGGTCCTCTCAATCCCTAGTTTTTGAAGTCTTAAATCACTTACCAACAATTACCAATGCATTCACCAACCCTTCCCAATATGTGTTGTTTGCCACATTGAAGGCTAAATTATAGTAATATCAAAAGTTTGCTGCTGCCATCCCAGACTCGTGTTTTTCCTTATTCCAATTTGTACATTCATGTGAAAGTTGTGCTCCTAGAACATTGTGCAGAATAAAGAAATTTGGTGTCAATGATTTCACTTGATTGGTAAAGTATGGCTACTAGAAGTAGAACCCTTAGTCGCTATGTAAACTTCCTTTGATATCACTTGATTTGTAAATAGGGAGGACATTCATAATTCACTGTTCATCAGTTGTGGATATCACTTGAGTAAACTTTGCTATAGCCTTCAACTATTGTTTCTACCACTAACAATGGTTTAACATAAATTTTTTTCCTAATCATCAGACTTCAATATAGAATAAGAGTGTAGCAAAGCAAATAAAATGAAATGAGACTTAAACACAACTGAAACACAAGACTTTAGAGCTTGATGAACCCTAAAATAGGGAGAGAACTCTAGTAAGACTGAGCAAATCTCTTCATGCTACCATTTTCTATCTTTTGCATGTGATACAATACCTCTAGGGTGTATATATAGCTCAACAAAAATCAACATCAGCTCCTAACACCTGCAACTGGTCTAAGCAACTCCAAAATCCTCCTCTTCTACATCGCAACTTTGAAAAATGACCAAAAAGGAGGCTTACAATGAGGTTTCAACATTCTCCTATGCTTCCAACAAGGAATAACCACCTTTACAAGAATCCTATGGCTCTCCTATAACCTCACATGCAAAGAATGGAAGATCAAATTCGAAAAGGAGGATTTGAAAGGATAAGCCCTTTATATTGCACTTTTTGCTTGTATTGTGGTGAATTTGTTGTTTCCAACGAACCAGCATTTGTATTTTCATCGTGGTTGGTGATGTTTTGCAATGCATGGCAACTGGTGATTTAACTAAAACAAATTTTCTGCTTCATTTAGAAATCTGTACTTCAATTCCAAAGTAGCTATGAGATGGCCTGAAACATCCTGCACATACCTCTTATCAAAATTCAATCCTACCTGCACAAAATCTGCTGAAAGCAATGAATTCTATGAAGTTAATGGATAATGATAAGGCTACACCAAATGACTGATAATGGCAAACAGCCCCAATCGTCCAATGACTTGAACTGAGTTGTTTTAGATCAGCTGAATACTCTTTTTACATGTTTAAGCCGATTTCTCAAGAAAAGTGCTCAGGAGCAGCACTAGTTGTCTTGATTTCAATCATATATAGTTTCAGATTTGTTTTGATGTGTTAGTGATCTGTAATCTGTATAACAAGCCTAATTACAGATCACTTAGCATGCCAAATTAAAGCTAAGAATATACCTATATGGAAATGTCGTTAAGTTCCATGGAAGGAAGAAAGGATCAACATTTTCCCAATAAAGCATGCCTGAGCTCACTAGAATTTTTTGTAGGGAGGTGGAGGCAACATGAGCAAAGCATTTTGTTTTATATTTAACAAATGATCCAAGGGATACAAGTGTCTTGAGACAAGATTATTCATGTTCAAAGACAATTTGGAAATTAAAAAGGGGATTCCTTCGTCAATCATTACTTGAGTTACCAACGTTTTGATGAAAAATATTATTGATGAAGAAGAATAAATAGAAGATATGCTTGATGAAGATCTTTTAACCAGTCTATTGGTCAGAATTTTATTGAAGAGCCAAAAGGCTACTTCAAGAATTCAATAAGTTTGTAGATGGATGGGATTAGCATTCCCTTACTAGTGAACACAAATGTTTTCAGTTAATGTTTCATTTGGCATTTACAAGTTTCTATGTTGGATTTTTCCTATTGCAACTTTTGTCAGAGGATATGTGATCAATTTCATGATTTTTTTGAATTGCGAAAGCTATAGAGGTAATATGCAACCAAGGCTTCTCATTTTTAAAGTAGTGAAGACGTCATCCCTATTAAAATAATTTTTGTATTTATTTAATTAATGTTCAATGTTGTATAATATTGTAGATAAGATCATTTCTTCAATCTTCTGCAGTTTCTTTTTAGAAACTCGCCATTCTTTGTAATCTTTGTACATTATAAAGAGATTTCAACTCTAATGTAAATATCATCAAATTTTTACCATCTCTACATTTGTAATATGGTATCAGAGTTGAGGCGGGAAATTTTTTTCGTTTTTTTTCTGGTGTGGATTTTGTCTGTCTTTTTTTTTTCGACTCCCAGTGAATGAAAATTGTGGCTTTTTCTCTGTTTTTCGAAGGCATTTTGTAAAAGTTGTGGTGTCGCATTTTGTAGACAGGGTTATTTTTTGTGCGAATCTCTTCTCCTTTCTAGTGTGCGATAAGAAAACCCTTCTCTGGGTGTTTCTTTCTGGATGTTTGCTGCAAATCACGTGTCTTTTGAGAAGCTTGTGAATGATACAAAACAAATCGCGACCTGTGTTGGGCGGCTTTCCTCTGAGAATGCATGTTCTGTATCGGTGTCTTGTGCCTATTCCGTTGCTTGCGACCCTTGTCTGTGCGTCTCTGTCAGTCTCTTTCTCTTGCACAACCTGCTAAAGGGTTTTTGATGAGCTCTAGTGGACGCGTTTTGCCGCGATTTTTAGCTCTTTGTGGTCGTTTCTTGACGCACGACCTTCATTTCTTCCTACACGCGTTTTCTGGGCAAGTTTTTGTCTACTTCTGGGTGCGACTTGTAGTTTTCTGTGATGCATTTTTTGTGAAGTATTTTCTGCAAGAAGAAATCGATCCTCTGTTGAAATTTTTGAGCAGATTCTGGGTGTTTTTTTAAAAAGTGTCTGGTGGCAAGGGTTTTTGAAAAATCCTCTATTTTCAAGTTAGAATTTTTTTCTAATCATAGATTCTTTTTGGGTTTCTTGAGAAGATTTCTGGGTAGTCATCCATTTTTTTGGGTGCCTCGTAATCCGTGCATCGGGATTTTTGCAAGCAGATTTGTCTTGAAATTTGTGCCTAAAACTGCCTCAATACATTGGAATTCGTGTCTCAAGTTTCGTGCATTCAGTTTTTTGAGCCTCTTTTGTATCTCATTTTTCGTGCTTGGCAAAGCGTGAAAGATGGCATCTTTGACCAACATTATGTTGGAAGGTAGTTAGTGATTCAATGGAGAAAACTATAATACCTGGAAGTAGTGGATGATGGCTATCTTCAAATATCATTGCCTTGATCAGATTGTTCTAGGCACTGCTATTCGTCCCCCAACGGTGGGTAAAGATCAGGAAAAGTTTGACGAGCAAAATTGTGAAGCGGTGGTGCTCATTAAGCTTTCAGTTACCGATGACCAGTTTCCATAGGTTCCATTCAGCAAAATAGCTACTGAGATTTGGGAGCATTTGAAAACCTTGCATGAAACTTTTGACAAGAGCCATGCATTCTTTTTGAAGAACCAACTGTTCTCCATCATGATGGATGAGAGAATGTCCTTACGGGTTCATCTGACAAAGATTCAGGGCATTCGTGATTAGTTGGAGGCAATTGGTCGGAAGATGGAGGAAGAAGACATGGTAGTAATCACCTTGAAAAGTCTACCAAAGTCTTATGAGCACTTTGTTGAAACTCTCAACATTACAACTACTAATGTTGATTTGAAGTTTCTAGAGCTTTGTACCATCCTTTTGCAGTAGGAATGCTGGAAACAATAGTTTGGTAGTAGTGCCTCTTCGTCCTCTATAGAGCAAGCTTTTGCAGCCAAGTCTCATGCTAAGAATAAAGGGAAAGGTCAACCTTCGCAGCAGAAAGGCTTAGGTCAACCTCTGGGCAGCCCGAAGAAAAAGAACATTCAGTGTAATTACTGCCACAAATATGGTCATATGAAGAAGGATTGTCATCAACATTTGGCTTCTGAATAAAAGGAGCAGGGATTGTCTCAATAGAAAGCAAATGTTGCCGAGCACACTGAGCAGAAGGAATCTGCCTTTTACGCTTTTATGGCTAAAAGACCTACAGATCATGTGAAGTCCTTTGCTTGGTACATTGATTTAGGTGCTTCGTGACACTTCACCCATCGGCGTGATTGATTCACAGACTTATCTCCTTAAATTGACTCAGTTATTTTTGGAGGAGGTGAAGAGTATACAGTTGTCGATAAGGGCACTGTTCAGATTCAGTCTGGTGGGAGGAATCTCATATTCCTCAATGTATACTACGTTCCTGGCATGGAACTAAACCTTCTCTCTGTCAGTCAGATTATGCGGCATTCTCCTCAGTTCGATGTGATATTTAGTGCACATAGATGTTCCATTGTTGATTGGGAGACTCGCACCATTGTGGCTGTTGGTATTGAGGATCATGGTCTATACAAACTTGTGTATACAGGTGATTCTGCAGAGTTAGCCATGGCAGCCATAAATTCTTCCATCACCAGTCTTTGGCATCAGCGATATGGGCACTTAAATGTGCACTATCTCTCTCAGCTAGCTTGGGAGGGACTTGTAGCTGGTTTACCTAAGATCCAAATTCATTATCATGGAGTTTGTGGAGCTTGTCAAGCTAGGAAGCAGCATAGGACACCGTTCACGGATGGTGACTCGTGGCGAGCCTCCAAGGTACTACAGTTGGTTCACGCTGATGTATTTGGGCCAATGAATACACCTTCTGTTACTGATTGCAGGTATTTCTTGCTTTTTGTTGATGATTTCAGTCGTAAAATGTGGGTGTACTTTCTTAGATAGAAATAAGATGTGTTTACTATATTTCAAAAGTTTAAGGCCTTAGTCGAAAAAGAGTTTGGTTGTTCCATGATCACTCTTAGGTCAGATAATGGGGGAGAATTTTGTTCAACTGCTTTCTCCAACTTTTGTAATACACACGACATCAAACGCCAACTAACCACACCCTACACCCCTCAACAAAACAGTGTTGTAGAGCGGTGCAACCCCACAATCATTGAGATGGCCCGCTCCATGTTACAACATAGGAGTGTTCCTAATAAATTTTGGGCAGAAGCAGTCTATTATGCTGTCTATCTTCTTAATCAGTCTCCTACACAGGCTGTTAAGGGGAAGACTCCCAAGGAAGCTTGTACTGGTCGCAAACCTAGGATCAATCATCTGAAAATATTTGGCTCTTTAGCATATGTATGGATTCCAGATGCTAAGCGCTCCAAGTTGGATTCCAAGAGTCAAAAGCTTATGTTCACAGGATATAGTGACAACCATAAGGCTTACTGGTTGATTGGTGGACATTGATAGTCTCATCTTCAATCGGGATGTTGTATTTGATGAAGAACGAAGACACTTTCTCCTTTCCTTGTCTGTGCAGCATTTTGAGGATCAGCCTTTGAAGGCTTATGATTTGGGTGTCCGTCTTCCGTTACATCCACTTGATGGGAGGGATGATACAGATTTTGTTTTTGATGATGCTCAACTTGATTTT
>VDFB02355104.1:0-12753 GCA_007258455.2 Sequoia sempervirens
AGCTATCTTATGATCTAAATCCTAGAATGCTTAATTAACTGATAAAAAGAGATTGAATAAATTCAAATAATGAAATTGCAAAGACCAGTGCCTTATTGGGTATATGGAGTCAAATGAGATCAAGATGAGCAACACTTCTCTGAGAAGATTCAAATTATCTAGCATACATTATGTTTACAACTTGTATAAACATGCAAGAATGTGACTACTAAGCTCTACTTTAATCCAATTGAATCTCTCTGATTACTGTGATTAAATAAAAGGATTTAGTCTTTACTTGAAAGAACCAATCAATCGATCACACAAGTGCAGCAAATGTGCAGTGATAAACTGAATACAAACTTGTCATATCAATTTAAACAATCAGAAAGAATCCATCTTGGAGACAACTTAGCAATTCTTTTATTAAATTCAATAGATAACTAATGTTAGACATGTGCAGCAACATCAACTAACACTCATAAATACTTCCATTTTAGAACATGCACCATAGCCTCTGACTTGATAAATTTACTGTTTTGTATCCATACAATTTGCCTACTATATTGAATAATTGATAACCGGTCCCTATTATAATTGCAAAAATGCCTACTTATACACAAGCATTAGAAAATAAATCATTTGAAGTATTATGTTGGCCCTCCATGGAATTCATGCTCCAAATCAAGTCGGCCAGCAACGGTTATCCAAGCAAAAACATGTCGGCCCTACATTTTGAAATTCTGTTATTCACTAGAAAACAGTCGGCGAGACACAACATATCAACCTGTCGAAGGAAATTCAAACACTATCACCTATGTGTTTTGTAATTCGCTCTCACCAAGACTGTCGACCATCGGGGAGATGTCACATAGATCATTTATGTTCACTTTCTTGTTATGTTTGTTTCCAATCAGTGAGACACAAGGACCTCTCTCACCAAAGTATTCCTTTTGTTTTACTCACAGTCGCCATAGCCTTATGACATTGGGAAGACCTCTCATAGACTCCACATTGCTTTACCAAATATTCTTATCCATTCTAAATGTCGTTGTGATCTCAAGCCTGTTACACCGAAGTCAAAGAGTGTTCCACTGTTCCTTTATGTTTTGCTATAACACATGGATATCGGGGAGACCTCACACCGATTGCTTTAAGTTTCACCGAGAGCCTCCCATGAAACATCCTGGTCGCTGTGACTGAAAGATTTTCTTTCTAATGAGTCCACACTTCTCATTCTATTCGGAAAGACAAAAAAATGTCAGCGGGACCTTATGCAGATAGCTCCTCATTATAACGAAGGTCCCACACTACACTACTTTCTTAGTTCACTGAGACAAAGCAACACATATGCTAACAAAGGTCTATCATCGCCATAACCTCAAACCCTCAGTAAGGCATCCTATAGAATATGTTAAGTCATAGTGCAAGTCATCCCTACACCATAGATCACCAAGAGAAAGAGAGACTCACGCCAAAAAAAGGCTCTCATTATGTTCCATCGGTGAGACCCATATGCATTCGCCTAGACCCAATGCCGAAAACAAAAATTTTGTTGAAGGGAACACCCATGCAAGGTCGATAAGACATTCTAGATTCGCCAAGACATGATACTGATACCCATAACCTTCGTCGATAGACTTCTGCACACATAAGTTGGGGAGACAAATAGAACTTGGTGAGACTCTACCCTAATAGCCACAACATACTCTAATAACTGCCAGTAGAAGAAATTATCAATCGTCATGACAATAGAAATGTCTTGCCAATAGGCAATAGATGTTTATCAATATAAAATGCTTAATGGATCAGGGAGACCCAACCTTCCTCATGTTGATATGAACCAAATGTGGACGTCGATCGTTGTGCCAATGAGAAAGTCCCGCTGACAATCTGCAACAAACAAATCATAGAAGCAACACAGGTCGGGGAGATAATGGGAGATCCACGCCGATATGGACCCAGACATGAAAAAAGCATAACTCAATTGATTCAAAGGGACAATATGGCAAGCTAAAGATAAAATATGCATACGGTAAGACCAAATCAGAAATACTATGAATGAAATCACATGTAAAACATCAGATTTTTACAGTTCCAACACTAGGTACAACGCCATCCTGGTTCTTTATACCTTGATGCATTATATCTACATGTGTAATCAAACATAAGGTAAGTAGCCCTTTTAAAATCCCAATCCTTTATAAGAAAATCATCATCATCTATCATCATCATCATCATCTCTAATAAGATCTCATCCGGATCATGGACTTGTGGGATCATCTTATCATCATCTCATTTCCACTAAAATCATCATCGCAATGTGTCCATCATGCATCATCTTGCATCTAAGCTTTCAACATACCACATATCATTCATATCATACATAATGAAACATTGATCATTTCATACATTGCATTTTCATCATCATCATAATATAGATTTGTTAGACTAAGCATCACGCATAAATCATCCCATTGCATAATCATAGCACATCACCTCAGCCATCTCATCCATCATCGCATCATATCATCATTTAAGTTGTTTAGGATAATATAGATTTGTTATTCTAAGCATCTTAAAACCATTTCATTTGCATCATCATCCATAACCATCCATTTGAACCTCTTTATCATGAGATCGACCCTCAAATAGAATCTTTTTGCTTGATCTCTTTCGAGGCGAGGAGTAAGTGCACCAGATTGTTCCCAAAAGGGGCTTAGAAAGTGGCCACTTTTTCACGTAATTAGGAAATATACTGACCTTGGGCGTGAAATTGAGGATAGTTGCACTCAAAATTTTGAAATGGAATAAAAACAAGGATCAAAGTACTCTGAGTCTACTTTTAAACTACTAATTTATTTTGAAAATGGTTGAGATTAAGGGGTTCAAAAGAGGGATGTACACAAATTGGTGTTGTTTTTGTTAAAAACATAACATAGCAACTCTTGTACGACTTGAGCACGGTGAAATTTTTTGTAGTATTTTTAAAATCTCTATGGTCAAAAGTTAACTAATAGCATCTAGTTGATGCATGATTTTTTTGATAATTTTTTAATGAATATTTGATTTTTTACTAATTTTCTAGGTGGGTACTTCGTAAAAAGAATAATTTTGGCCATGCTCCCCCTACAAATTTTGGAAAGTAATATATTTTTTTTAATTTTTATTTTTTAAAAAAATGTAGAATGAAGTCTAGTTTCTAAAATGTAATTTATTTGAAATTTTGATGAACGTTAATTTATAAAAAAAAACACCAAACACTGCTTTTTGCAAAAAAAGACATACAAACAAAAGAAATTATGAATGAAAGGCTTAACATTGTCAAAAAGTGAAAAAAATTACATCGTTGGATAGCTAAGAGAGAACCTAACATTACCCATGTTCTTGATTTTGTCGATATTTAGCTAGATGCAATCTTGATGGTGAGCACAGACCTGATTATGTGAAAAATTGTAGAATTTGCAAAAACACGTCTCTAGCCTTGTTGGGAATGTCATCCAACCTTTGGGTTGGTATTCCAAGGAAAATAATTTCACTTTTTTCTTTGTTTTCAATGTGAAATAATGTGAACGCGTTTTGTAAGAAAATTTCAAAAGTGGCCAGAAAATTGGTACCCAACTTCATGCACCCGCCCGACAATGTACTAGTGTACTTCTTTCCGCTGGGGCATCTAAAAAATTAGAATTTTTTTGAATTTTGATTGTGGAAAGTTTATTCTTTGAACCAACACAACAAGTACATTGCTTCAAAGAGGGGAAAAATGTAGACACGCAAGATTGGCATAATGCATTCAATTAGGTCATATTCATCCATTCGACAAATAAATCAAGTTTATTTATCAATCTCCTAAAGTCATCAGTTTAAATTAAATAAATCAACCTTGATCCTATCATCATCCTTTTAATTAAATAAATCAAGACTTTATTTAATTAAATCTCAAAAATCACCTTTCATCCCTTTTTGATTTAAATAAATCAAAATATTCAAGTCAAATGGGTCAAATAAACTAATCATCATCTAAGCTAATCGATTAAATCTAATCTAATGCATGTTACATCCTCTAGCATTTTCCATCAACATGGCATCTTTGACGAATATTCCCTCAAGTTTGAATTCAAAAACAAGTGGACATGTACATCCAACAAAGAATTTCTGAGCTCTTACATGGCTCTTACATGTTCCCTTGTACAAGTCAAACTCATCATTTACTCTCAAATTCAAATTTGAATCTCCCTCTCTTGGGCACATTGGCCAAAATGTGCTCATTCCTCATCCACTCACAAGCTAACAAGTGGATTCATATCATTGGCCTAATCTTTATCCCACATTGATCTATCATAAGCATTCTTTCAACTTGGGAATCTTTAAATAGAGATAATCTCCATTGGTTTAATCCTCCTCAATCTTAGCATTTCAACTCCACAACTTGGTCCACAAATCCTATGCAAAGTCACTCTCTTCAGGAGAACTGATTTTACCCACCATCACTCCATCTTCAAGACATTTCATCATTTAGCTTATCTATCAAGGATTGGGATAGGGCTTCTTTCCATAGAAGCACCAATCCAGTATGGAATAGATTATTCACTATGCTCCTTAGGATTTCAATTAGTTTGTTTTATTGTTATATTCGTAGACCATAAGGGATTATTTCATAAAGAATGACATTTTGTTTGCTTTCTTTTAACTAACTTCCTATTGATATACATGAAAGAGAAATAAAAAGTTTACAAATTTCTGGTGTTACACAATGTATTACTGATATCAAATTAACATCACCAAACCAATGTAACCATAATGTCATCAACTGAAGTACCATAATCATCAATCAGTATAAACTAACCAACCAATAAATAGTACTATCACAATCTCAAAGTATCAAGCAAAAGCCTAGAATAATAATAAGTCCAAACAGTAACAAGAGGGGTATTACAGCTCAAAAACACACATGATGCAATAAGATATTTCACATGATGCTTGAATCTTTATGATGGCTCCAAATACTTGGTGAATTGCTCTTGAATGCTCTTGTGATCTGAATTATTCTATTAGGAATGTTCTGACAAAAGTCTTGATGTTTTGGATGATAAAATGAGTGAAAAAACCTTGTATTTATACTTATCTATGCTTAATATTCTGAAATTACACCACAATAAGCCGACATATGAAATGATTAATTAAAAGAGGCAAAATCCTTACAAGATTTGAAATTAAATCCCAAAAATAACAAAGGGGGACTATGACGCCCTAGGTGGTGTCATAGTCTCGAGCCATGAAACCCGGAGCATAGACTCCAAAAAGGGGGCCCTTTAAGGAACATTTGAAAAGAGGGTCCCAAGATGTTTGGAGGAAAAAGTTTCCCTAGGTGGCATCTTTGTCCCAACCCAAAAATTAGGGACACACAACTAGAATCATTAAATTAACATTTACTCTTTGATTATTGTTGGGATTAGCCATAAAAAGATATAATTTATAAGGCTTGTGGATGCAAAATAGGGCCAATTAAGACATAAATAGGGATAAATAAAGCAAGGTGGGCCCAAAAAATTGTGAAAATGCAAGGGTATGCATTTTCCTACACTATAGATTGAAGCCAAAAATGATGAAATTCTTACCTATTAGTTTTTGCAAAACTCTTTATAGGATTCTTTCCAAATTGTTGGTCAAATGCATGAAGCCCTCCCTTGAGAAGCTTATTCATCAAAACTAGAAAGGATTTGTTCTTGGTACAAAAATTGTTGATGCTATAATTATGGTCTATGAAACCATTCATTAAATGGATAAAATTAATAAGGAAGGTATGCTTATTAAGTTGGAATTTTTTTAAGATGATGATAAGGTCTCTTGGAGATTCTTCTTAACAATCCTTCAAAATTTTGGGTTACAAGGGAGAATTATGAATATAATTAAAATTTGTCTCTTCTTCAGTTTTCTCTATTCTAATAAATGGGATTCCTCAAGATCACTTTACTAGATATAGGGAAATCGAGCATTGAGATATTTTATCACCTTATTTTTTTATTCTCCTAGAAAGAGTTTTGGGAAGGAACATAATGGAAATCATCAGAAGTGGTAGTCTCAAATTTTTTGTTCCTTCCTCAATCCTTTATCATATTTCTCATAAATAATTTTTTGATGAAATCCTTTTGATGGGGGGAACCTCTATAGTTGAGGCTACAAAATGGATTTAAATTCTCTCTAATTATGACCTTATCTTAAATTGGAAATTCAATATGGACAAAAATTTTGTATTCTTCAATGTTCCTATATGGTTGTAGATAAGAATAGCTATAACCCTTAAATTTTGTAACTATTTTCACGGAAGTGTGAACCCTTGCTAAGCTGATAAAATCACTCAGCCACCTCATGAAACATGGGATGATATCTCTGAGTATTGTCTTAGATGATGTAGATCAATCTCAAGAGGGATAGTTCCCATAGGAATTCATGTAATTTAACTTGTGCTAATATTGGATGCTAAGAAAAGAGGTGAAAGGAAACATAAAATTAGACCTAAGACTAAAAAGGTGGTGCATCAATATTGATTTCAATAACCTATACTATTGTTTCGATACATTTAATATGTACAATAGTTTAAAGTAAAATATACAAAACTCATAGTCTTATATGCATTCACAAAAGTATGTCATAACTAGGTTAAATATTTCAAATAAAGTGTTTAGATGGAGCTATAAATTTTCTCACAACTTAAAATCTATCTTTAGTTAGTTAAACAAAAACTTTATGACCTATAAAAGCACATAATTTCTACACAAAGGAAATGAAGATAGGACAAAAATGAAGGGGAAAAAAGCATCACCACAAGATTAAATCAACCATCTTGAAGAAATTTATACAATGAAACAACTTTAAGAAGGTGAAAATCTTATCTTCATTGATCAAAAAGGTGTTACATAGTAGTACATGCTTGAAAATAAGTTACGAATATTTCCCCTCTTTAAAGAACTTAGAAAAATAAGTTACAATAAATTTCTAAGAGAGGTTAGAACTCATTGAAAATTTTCCCTTACACTTACTTTTAAGATGCTCGTAAACATGCTAGATATTAGGAACATGTTTTGAGGAATGAAAGACATGTTTGCTTTAGTTTGTTGGGTCAAACCTTCTTGGGGGTCCAAGACTATTATCCTTACTTTCCAGCCCCTTAAAATGATCCATGAGAGTGTTTGAATGGAGAGAAATTCGTGGTTTGACCCTATCTATAATCCAAGACTCCTTGAATAGCTCTTGGATTCTTGGAGATGCTCCAAACTAGGTCAAATTTCCCTATATTCTCTCCATTTGTTTTGCATCTCATGAAACTACCCCTAGATATCCTCAAATCTGCCACAACTAAATATAAATCCTACTAAACTATTGCAACCTCTTATCCCATGCTTTTAGGATGTGTGCAAGGGATATTTACATGCTTAGAGAAGCTCCTTAGGGCATTTGATTGCTTCTACTAGGATAAGTATTTAACACTTGTTTTATCTATGAAGATTTCCTCTTTACTACAAATGTCATTATCAACAAATCTTCATCATCTACATACTTATCATGTATTTGTCATCTAGTTGTGGCATATCTCCACTCTTGTAGAGGATTGTACTGTGAGAGTTTGAATGGCTATACTATGGTCTTGATGAATTCATTTCTTGAAAGTGTTATCTCCATCTAGGTCTTCCATCTTATGACTATCCTCTGCAACTCTTTGACACTTGGTGATAGACCTCTTCTTTGTCTTCATGAACTTGAAGCTTGTAGGTTATCTTTTTCTCATGATTTAAAATGGACTATCATACAATCTCTATTATAATATGTTCTATGGACTTGAAAACTTCACCGTCTTTTATCTCTTTTGCATTGTTTTCCACATGTATTTTTGGACTCAATAACTTTTCCCTTAAGACTTTATTACTATTGCATACTTTGATAAGAATGTCTAAGAATTGTGAACATTAAATAGAATGTCAAGAATCATTCAAAATGAAGCTTTACATTAGAATATGACACTCAATAATACAATCTCAAATATTTCATTGCTTAAATGAGATGTCAGTCTTAGATAATCCCTGAAAAAGACAATATTTATTTTTTGATGAACCTCCAATAACACAATATCAAATATTTCATGCTTAAATTGATGAACAACTAGAATTAGAAAGAACGACAAAACTCCAATTTGAAAATTTGAATATCTATAATTTATAAAATTAAATTAAATTTATATATGTATGTCAAATCGAAAATTTTAAAACATTGAAAGGTAGAACAGATAAAAACTAAGAAATTTATATTTTTGTACTTATACAGTCGGTGTTAAAATTAAAAACAAACGAAATCAAAGTGAGCCGTAAACGAATAGGACAAGTGTAGGGTACGCAATTTTCACCATTGGATAGGTTGATCTTCTAATAAATTGAAATTTTTACTATGCGATAGAATCTCATCCGTTTTTCGTTCACATACAACAATATTTTATGAATTATACGCCGACAGTAATATGTCGTTCTGTTCAAGTAGCTTCTAGAGATTCTTCAATGAATACCCTGGTTATCCATAGACACGCAATGATGCGTAACATTTGTGTCAAGATGGGCTCTATTGACTAGACCCAGACATAGACTAGCTTAACCTTTTCCCTCTTCTATTCTATATATACTTGCTTGTAATGCTTAACATTCACAAATTCCTGCTCTGTTGTTGTTGCTTAGTAAGAGAACTGAGCAGAACAATCCAAGAGTTTAAGAAACAATGGCAGATGGAGTTATTTGTAGCATATGGCGGGTTGTGTTTGTGATGAGTTTTATGTGCGGCTGGTATTGCTGTATGGGTGAACAAGGAACAGCTACATTTTACACTCCTCCATATGTCCGTAAGTATATTTTTTATTTTTCTCAAATTTAGTGATGAATATTGCCATTTGTGAATGATGGAATAGTGATTGATTCATGATTGTGATAAAAGACAGTGACCGGTATTGTTGTTTATGATGAGATTAATAGCGGCTGATTGTTCTGGCAGCATCGGCGTGCTATGGAAATGACCCATCGCAATTTCCAGCAGGAGATCTGTTCGCGGCTGCAAGTGATGCATTCTGGGACAACGGAGGCGCCTGCGGAAGTCATTACCGAGTCACTTGCACCGGCGCAACAAACCAGGGCGTTCCCAAGCCCTGTAAGAGCGGATCCGTTGTCGTGAAGATTGTTGATTATTGCCCCGCAGGATGCCGTGGAACCATCGATTTATCTCAAGATGCCTTCGCTGATATCGCCGATCCTGATGCTGGCAAAATTAAAATCAACTATGAACAGTAAGTTACTAGTTGAGTTAGTTTTCTTATCTTGTTCCCTGTAATATAGATTGATATATTCATTCTTCCTTTGTTTCGCAGGGTCTAAGGATGCTGAGCAACCCTACTCGTAAATAAAACCAGCATAGATTTAGCGGATGCTGCCATAAACCATAACCTACTTTACTGTTGGAGATGAATCTATGAAGAATTGTGCCATGAATATGCCTCTTTTTAATATTGAATAATTCAGTCCATTTCTATTGTGTCCGTATTGTTTGTTTTAATTCTGATTAGGCCTAGTTTTGTTTTTCAGTTCTTCATATTCCACACTAGATTCAAAATTTTAATAAAAATGATGCTATTTTTCATATTTTTATACTAAAAAAGACGAGAAGATATTTTGCAAATAAGATAGTTAACTTGATAGTAAAACTGTATAAATAATATTTGATTGATTAAGATATTTTAAAAAGTTTAATAAGTGTATTATAATTATTGAAATATTTTTACCTCAGAATATTATGAACATTACATTTCTAATATTGAAAGCTGAAAATATTTATCAAGATTTATTCAATATGATTGATTACTTTTATTTTATTCAGTTATGTATTTTATTTAATTGTGTACATTTGAATATGAATATTTTAAAATAAAACTAATACATAAAACAAATATATTTGAGAAATTTGAAGAAAAATATTATAATAACTATTTATTAATTTATTATTATAATAATAATTTCTTAATTTTTCTTTGTGTTATCTTTTATGGAAAAAGAATTATGTGTTGTAATTCTATTTACCATCTTAAGGGTTGAAGCGCATTAAATTATCCATTTAAGAAATAAAATACTTGAATAGAATATTGTTAAAAATCATTTAGTTTTATAGTTCTTTTTATTATCTTAATGACACAAGAAAACTAAATTGATCACTTATAAATGCAAATGTGTCATAGTAAAGTAGAATATTATAAACGTATATAATATTTTTTCTAATTTTATTTTTAAATAATTTTATTTATATTTTAATTTCGTGAACTTTGAAGATAATAAATTATAAAGTGTATGTATTAGCATAGATCTGATAAAAAAATATTAAATATTAATTACATATACAAAAAAAAAATTAAAGTTAGAAATTGAAATAATATATATATAAAACAAGAGGTTTCACAAATCTCTATAATATATTTATACTTTGTTTTGATTGTTGAACAAAATTCATCCTCCAATAAGTAAAATTGTGACCACATGACAAAATTTAATGGGTTTTGGACAATAGTAAAAATTAAGAAATTATATTGTATATATTTTAATATTTTTTAAAAACATATAAAGAATATCAATGGTTTAATACAATTTTTAAAAATAAAAATTAATTACTATACTCAATACAAAATAAGCTATTTTTAAAGAATTATTCTATATGATTGATTATTGTAATTTGATATAATTAAATATTTTATTTAACTTTAACTTTAAAATTTTAAAATAAGATTCTTAATAAAATTGATATATTTACCAAAAAAAAAGAAAAATATGATGATAGTTTTTTTATTAATTTCTCTATAGTATTATTTATATTATATATCTCTAAATTATCTTAAGAGATTAAGAATATTAAATTGATCATTTTATCAATTTAAATGAATAATAATTCAATAGGATATTGTTAAAAGTATTTTGATTCTATAGTTCTTTTTATTATCTTGATGATCTAAGAACACTAGTTTCATTGCTTATCAATTCAAATGTCTTTATCAATTCAATTGTGTGATATTTGAATAACACATTATCAAATATATAATGTTATGTTATGCATGTTTAATAATTACTCTAGATTATATTTTGTTGTGCATGTTGATAAATAACTCTAAAGCATGTTGGATTGTGAATAATAATTATTTTCTCCTAAAAAGTATCAAATTTATGATGGCTGAAACCACTAAAATATGTCAAGGGTGAGAGTGACCATTAATATATTATTTATATTTTTTGAATACTAATTAATATATCATGATCAATGATCTTAATATTCTTAAATATTAAGCTAGTTAATAATGATAAATAATATTTTTTTGCATTTCCATTTGAATAATAGATATACTTTGTATTTTTTTAACATGGACAATAACATTAATAAATTCACTACATATAACATGAACATTTATGTATTAAATATATATATATTTTTTTAAATAACTTTACATTTTGATATCGAAAACATGCTGATTATTAATTTTCTTTTATTGTTTTGTATCTTAAAGTAAAGAAATAATACCATAAGGAGAAAAACACAAGATCAAATTTTCCTTCCATTGAGCTATTATCTAATTTAGATCAATCCATAAAGTGTGGTAGGACTAAAAGAAAGGAGAAAAGGTAAAACGTGTTGCTTGTTTGGTTTCTACTCCATATGTATCTTGAATTTTTTCCACTAATTAATTAAAATGTATGGCATGACCAATGTGAGTTGAACTCCATTTATATTGATTAATCTTACACAAATTTTCCTATGTAATTCTTATCTTAAATTTTAAGGAATTATGCATTTATAGAGAGAGAGGGGTTGAAGTCAAATCACAAGGTAAGCAATATTTATAATTTATAATTTGTTCATGTTTCGAATAGTTCAAGTAACATATTTAGACGATAGGCTATTTGTGTCAACTTTTCTCAGAATTTTTGTCAGCCTCGCCATTTTTTAGGCTTCTGGTGATCTAGAAAAAGGTGGCAGGTGGGTTATAACTTTGGTTGGAATTTTCATCAGCCTCCTGGATTTTTGGCCTTCTGATGGGTGTGAAAAAGGTGGCAGAGGTGGTTGTTGGCTGCTTTCAGAATAGGGTGGCATTTCTTGGGCCGCGTGGATAGAAAAGGTTGCAAAAATTAAACGTTGGTTTGCATCAACATTAATTGTTGTATGCTTTGCATGTACTAGGGATCATCGTAATAACATCTCTCGTTTAACACCTTGGGGAATAAAATGCATGTTTGGGAAATTTTCAATAAGGCATTATTTGGTGTCATTTTATTGCTATACCTGATATGAGAGTTGCGAGTGACAAGGGTAAGCTTTTGTGAGGGTGCGAGCTGGATTAAGCTTTGTGCAGCTTCTACAAAGGTGGGCGGAGGTTATTCTGTATTTTTTGCAAGGGTGGATGGTTGGAAATGCAAAAGAAAAGTGTCACTTGTGATAATATTTTCCCATTTCTGTGCAAGAAAGTTGGTGAGAAGAGATGTGTTTGAAGAAAGTGGGAAGAGGTGCATGTCAAAGAAACCCTTAGCGATATTGTTTTATTTTCCAGGCTATATTGCTTGATTTTCCATAAGGTATTGTTAATTGTTTCAAATACATTGTCTAATTTATGGTTCACATTTTATGTGTATGGTTTTGCATGTATTTGATACTGTGATTTTTTGTGGGTTTTTGTTTATGGTTTTTTTTATCTGTGTATGTTTGTAGGCTTGG
>VDFB02355105.1:0-61961 GCA_007258455.2 Sequoia sempervirens
TCCAAGAGATAGAGGGTGGGAGGGATAGAGCGAGGGATATATATTTGTCTAGTTAGGGTGGGAGGGAGAGACTTGAGAAACAAAGAGGGGGTGCGAGAGATCCAAGAGATAAAGGGTGGAAGGGATAGAGTGAGGGAGATAATTGAGAGAAAGGGGGTGGGAGAGATAGAGGGAGGGAGAGACTTGAGAGAGAGAGGGTGGAAGGGATAGAGGGAGGAAGAGACTTGAGAGGGGGAGTTATCCTATACATTAAACCCTCAACCCTATACCTTAAACCCTAAGGATGGAAGACAAGGTAGAGAGTGTAGGAGAGACCTAGAGAGGGTTGAGAGATCTAATGGGTATGTATTGGTTAAGAAGGAAGGAGGAAAAGAGGGAGTGAAAGGTAAAACCTCAACTATCCATCAATGATCGTAAACTGCAAACTCTAAGCATTATCAAAGTGGTGGAGAGAGACACAAAAAGAAAGAAAATTTAGTATTTTGTCAATGCAGCTCACTTGGAAAGGGCCAAATTTGGCTCTCCAAATGAAACATCCCATTTGGTGCTCACAAATAGAGCTACTTATGGACATGATTTTCTCAGGAGGGTACCAAAGTTTTAAATATTTTTGGCCATGCTAACTATCAAATTTTCATGTCTTTCAATGCAAGATTATTAAAAACCATGATGATGTTAGGCTCTCTCTTATCTATCTAAATATTTTTTTTTTTATGCTTTGATTATGTTAAGGTTTTCATTCATAAATTCTCTTGTTATTGCCTCTTTTTTGGTCAAAAACCAACATGTGCTAGTTCTAGGATAGACTTTTAATCATTCATCAAATCTTAAAACAAATTACATTTTTTTAAAGTAAACTCCAATCTACACATGATGAAAAAAATAATCGATTTTCGATTAGTTTTCAAAAAAATTAGGGGGAGGCGCACTTAAATTCAATCTTTTCAGGATGTGTCCACTTCAAAAATTCATAAAATATTATATATTCATTAAACAAATTAGTTGATAAAATGGGGATAAACTACATGGTTTTAGCTAATTTCTCACCGTTTGGATTTTTAAAATTCTAAAAAAAAGTTATTGAAAAAGGGGGGGCCTCAGATGCTATCCTATTGTTTTTGATAAAAACAAGACCTATTTTTGGCCTCCCCCTTTCTGAAACTCTTAATCTTCATTATTTTCAAAAAAAAAGGTAGCTTAGAAACTAGACTCAGAACACTTCAACTCTTATTCTTGTTGCATCTTCAAATTTTGAGCGTAACTATCTTCATTTTCTCATGCACATCAGATTTAGTTGATTTAAAAAAAAAAAAAAAAGTGGCATTTTAAGAGCCATTTTTGTGTCACAGCTTGGTGCATCTCTACCCCTGTGAGTGTAGAAAAATGTATCCTCTCACATTTCCATTAATTTTTTTGGGCCCTCCCTACTAAAATTGGGCTTCTTTATGCCTTATTTGGTCTTATTTTGCATCCACAATCCTTAATTAATGCATCTTTTTGAAGATAATCTTGACACATATGCAATAACCAATCGTAATTTGATGATTTTGGTTTGTATGGGCCATATTTAGTGATTTGGGACTCATACACCACCTTGGGTGTATGGGTCCCACCTAACTTTTATGGCCTAAACATGAATTTAGCATAAAACATAACATTTCTTGTAGTTTGTGTCCCATGCCTAGCCTATTGGGATTCATGTGCCCCAACTAGCGTATGACTCTCGCTTAGCTTGGACCTAATTTTGACCAATCCCTTTGCTTGTACTTTTATTCTCCTAGATCTGATGTTGGCTTGTAGTGTTGTAATTTCGAGAAATTTGGCATAAAAAGTATAAATACAAGGTTATTTCACATATTTTCTCCTATCAAATTTACGAGTCATCTAGCACTTTTTGAGATCAAGAATTCTAGCAAGTTTATGATTACAATATAATTCAAGATCGTGGTATGTGCAGGATCATGATGGGCCAAACCGCAATATGGATGGGTATGTAGGGTATGTGGCTAACTTAATTTTCTTTTACCCAAAATTGATTAAACTAAAAGGGTTTTTAAAGGAGATTCTCAATCCTTCCACCAATATAAATTATCCTTTACTTTGAATTTAATGTTACCATTATTCATTTTCATTTAAATTACAACTAAAGTCCCAATTGATAGGGTCATTGAAAGTTATTACTTTTATAGATTTCCAAACAAGATCATATATTTTGAACTGGAACATGCATCACATCTCTATGCTTCACATACTATAGGATTAAAAAAAAAAAAGTGAATTTCATATGAAGTTTTGACCAAGTTAAGGTGGTTAGACATAAGAGTTTTTATATTTTTAAAAAGTTGTAATAAAAATTAGCTAATTAATTATTTACTTGGAAAAAAAAAATTACAAAAAAATATGCATCACATTGGGACATGAGTTCTCTACTTATATTTAAAATCTTATAAAAAAAATATTATCATTTTATTGTGGTTAGGGTGGTCAAACAGACACCTACTTCTTATTTTTAACTAAAATTTAAGTACTCAATCGCATTGAAATTTCAAATTTTCACCAAATAGATTTTTTTTTAAATAAACCTAGTAGTTTAGAAACTACATTCAATTTGCTACAGATTCTATTCTTACATATTTCGAAATAATATAGATAACTTATTCAAATTTTACATCAAGTTGTGTAACTCTTTATTTTTCCGAATTTTTTCCACTTTAAGGGCTTGTTTTATCCCAAGTGAAGATCCCTCGCACATACCCATCATTCAAGAGTGATTATCAAGCATTTTGCAGCATCATTCAAGGATCAAACATCATGTCAAAGTGTTCATGCATCATGTTTGTTTGTGAGCTAACATTTGTGATGTAGGTTCTTATGATTCAAGCAAGCATTCAAGTCAAGATCCATAATGTACAATCAAGAGTCAAGATATACATTCATGCTAGCCATTGCATACAAGATTGCAGCCTTTTGTTCAAGGGTTTGGTGAGTTACAACATTGCATAGTTGTTCATTCATCATTCATTCATTCTATTTCATTTCATTTCAAGGTTTGGTTACCAAAATAGGGTTTGACCAAGGAAAACCCCTATCTACTAACAAAACAACATTTTTCCCTCTCTTTGATGTGTGATTTATAGATTTAGGTTGGAGATCCGTTGAAGAGCAAGATTGAAGAAAATTTGTCAAGTTGTCAAAGTTGTCATCTACATTGCAAGATCACATAAAGTCACCTATAGGTTGCAATTCAGTGTTTTAGACTAGAGATTTGACAACAGAAGATACAGGAGAAAATTAGAGGACATCAGAGTTTCAGATCAACCCTAATACTAGGACTAAATCACCACTTGTGGTTCATGAGTCCTAATATACCTATTTTCAGACATTTTCTATAGATCACGTTTTAGCAATTCTAGATTTCGGTTTCGGCCCGAAACCCTAAACTAGGACTAGATCGCCCCTATTGCTGTAAGAGTCCCATTGTGCATTAAAAATTAGTATTTCTATCATTTCAGGCCTCAATTTAAGCCCCTTTAGTTTCTAGGTGCTACTATGTCCTTTCTAAGTTCATTCTTCTGATTTTTAGTTTCATATCTTGAGTTGCATAGCTAGCTTAACATATCATTGCATTTCTTTCTTTCCAATCCCTTACTTGGTGGTGAACCCCCTTTTAGTCTTTAATCACATCCTAAGCCACCTTATTGCAAATATCTTTCCCTCATTCCATCCCTAGATTGAGATCTCTAAGGTTTCCTTGAGTGAAACTTGAAGGAAGTAGGTGGAAATGTCCTAAACCCTAGTTCTATCTTCCAAGAATATTAGATCCCCCTATTTTCTAGTTTTCATTTGGTGAAACTAGCCTTTAGAACACTTCCTTTCTCTAATTTTTAGTGCATCATAGTCCTAGATCTAGCTTGCATTTCCTTTGCATTAGGTCTTGCATTAGTTAATTTGCATCTAGGGCTTCTTAATCTTGCATTAGTGAAAGTGCATATAGGTTGCAATTTTGCCTCTTGCATCACTGAAATTCACTTAAAATCTATAATTGCACTTAGTCTAGACATCATTTAAACCAGAAAACATAACATTCACTCAGAATTTGTTAAAATTCATGTCAAAACCCTAATCTAGGATGGATACTCCCCTTTGAGCGATTTAGTCCCACTGCAGATTGTTTTACCTAATTTTTGAGTATTCAGTGTGGATTGTTTTGCAACATTTGAATCCTTGGAAAAACCTAACTGGGACTCATACGCCCCTCTAGGTGATTTAGTCCCATTTCAGATCTTAAACTCCATTTTACAATATTAAAAACTCTATTATGTGTTTCAGTTTGCTATTATTATATTTTGTTTCAATTTGCAGATTTTATGTTTCATTCATTTCATTGCATCTACCTTAATTGTGTTTGACTCAAAGTATACCATTTATCTTTTGTTCATTATATCTTGCATTTCATTAATTATCCCTTGCATGAGCTTTACAACTTGGTGTCTTATTGCTAATACTATAGTCAAACAAAGTTCAAGACTCATGTCATCCCACAATAGTACAATCATCATAGATCTTGGGTTATCTAGCTCTCTCTTTCACTACTAGTGTTGACACTAGTTAACTAGGTATGGACCATACCCTTAACAAATATTTTCCTTCAAGTAGTGTGACAAGCGTTAAAAAAATGGTTGCTAGTATTCCACAAGAAAACATAATCCAAATCCATGAAGACTTAGCAAACCTACAAAATAAACTAAGTACTTAAAACATTTCAACCACTATTATTCCTACCATAGATAACATACATCACATGATTGAAAGTGAAGGAGTTGAACTTGTGCATCACCTACCTCTGATTTTTGGAAAACATATTACCTCAACAACTAGTTGTGCTTTACCTTCGAACAATGTCCAAAGTCAAGGAGGAACCCAAATTCCTCCTCCTACAACCATTTCCTCTATTCCTACCTATACCAACCCTCAAGTTACAACAACAATGAAACCTACTAGTAATGTCATTCCTACCTTGGGTAATTTTGCTAGCATTCCTAGTACCTTTGTGGCATTGCACGTCATATCTCCTACCACTTTACCTCCCATAAGCATTTCATTCACTTCCCCCTCGAACACATATACACCTCCACCATATTCACCTCCATCTCAAAATACAACCAATGACACTATCATAAATCAAATTTTGCAAAATGTTTCATCCCTTCAAAATAAAATTTCCATCATAAACCAAAATTTAAATAGCCAACCTATGTATACTATGTCAAAATCAATCCCTTATCCTTGGAGATATTGAGAACACTGATACCAAAACTTCTAGAGATTCCTATATTTGAGAAATATGGAGGGAAAGGATACCCTTCTAACCATGTTTTTGCTTATGTACCTCCTTATGTAGTGATTTTGTCCTTGAGGATAAGCTCTTGGCTAAGATTTTTCCCAGGTCCTTGAAAGATGCCGCTTTATAATGGTTTTCCTCTCTACCCAACAACCCAATTCGTTCATTCAATGAACTTGTCAAGGCCTTTACAAACCATTTCCATGTGCACATGATTCCTGAGATGACATTAGCCAATTTGATGAGATTTAAGCAACAAGATGATGAAAAATTTACTGACTGGACATTTCATTCTATCAATCGATTTATTCCTGAATTGACATAAAGATTCCTGATCCTCACCTTAAATGGATTTTCATTGAGAAATTGAAAACTCAAATACAAGATAAGCTTAGCATGATGAAGTTTCCTTTATATACTTGTGTACTGCCATTCATGATTATCGAAACTCATTTAGTAGTCGTGAAACAAAACCCACCTCTAGCTGACATGAAAAGTCTAAATCCACAAATCAAAACAATTATCAACCTTTTAGGAAATAGAATAAAGGATTCCTTCAACTTAATCCCCCTCAACAGACTCAACATGTTGATACCCAGGTGGCTGCTATAAAGAAGACAACTCCTTTCACATTTGGGGATTTGGATAGACAATTCACTCCCTTACCCAATACCCTCCATATCACAATGAAATAAATTTGAATAGAAAATGATCACCTTACCCCCCATTAAAACTCTTGATCCTAATAAGCCTTTATCTTTGAACTTCACATCGAATTCCTATTGCGATTATCACCGACAAAATGGAAACGACACAAAACATTGTAAGAGTCTTAAACATCTTGTGCAAGACCTCATTCATTCCAGACGACTTCAAATTGGAGGTGTCAATGATCAAGGAAATAAGTCTATTGCCCCTCCTAACCAAAATTTGAAAATCTTTACCAATCCTATGCCTAACCATGATATTTCATTTGTCAAAGCTAGTGAAACTAAGAGAATGATGTGATGAATGTTGATGCGGATGATGACAACATGGATACTAATGAACAAAGTCCTATGGATAACATGGTAGGATTGATCAAAATTCTACCTCGTAAGGGCCAAACTAAAAATCCCCTTGACATTTATTTCTCATCTAAAGATATAATTAGAAATGCATCAGATGGTCCTCTTTACATAGTCAGTCGAATCAATGACAAACCCACTAATGTGATATTAATTGATCATGTTTGTAGAGAGAATATAATCATTAAGGAATTCTTGTGCATGAACTCTATCAAGAAACATATGGTAAACCAAAAGCATGGATAAAAATGCATAATGGTTTCGCTTTCCCTACGATGGGATCAATCACCCTTCCTCTAATAGTTGGACCAAAACAATTAGATCTCTCATTATCCATAATCTCAACGTCAGACCAATTCTATGTGAAGGTTGGTTATCCATGGCTATGCTCCATGGAAGTCATCCTGTCGATCATGCATAAATTCTTAAAGTTTCCCTTTGACAATGAAATTTTCACTGTGCACCATGATGGCTTTAATCCTCCTTCTTCTCGTGGGAATTTTTCATTAGATTTATTTTGGCCCGAGCCTATGGAACCTATTAAACCTCAACATGACTTCTTTTTAAAATCTTATCAAAAGTTTAAGGAGAAATGCATAGCAAAAATATCCCTTAGAAACATGCCACAACCTATGTCTAAGCCTACCATCCTTGATGAAAACTATGATTGAACCTAAATACATTCCCAATAACCAAGAACAACCCATGATAAATACCTTGCCTATCTCCAACAAACCAACAAGAGACAACCAAAACAATCCCGTCACACCTCCTAAGATTAAACATTTTTACAAAGCTAAAGAGAAAGTGGTTGAACAGTCTCCTATGGTTCCTTACATTCCTCCCCTTAGTGAAGAAAATAAACCTATGGTTGATAAACTTTCTCCTATAGAAACATAACTTGAAAATCACACTAAAGAAATAGAAATTCTAGAGAGCGTAGGCGTAGATTTCACGCTCTTGTTCAAAGGTTATATGAAGAAAAGAACAAAGAAAATCAATAAACAAATTTTATTAAAGCAACACACGATGAGTCTCCCTTTTCGCCACAACATAAAGATCATATATTGCAACTGCAACAAGAGCTAAATCCTTCCTTAGACATTATCATTCGACCTCCCATTGTGATTAACTTGGATGATGATGATGAGGTTGCTAAGATTGATGAACAAGTGCATAATGAATTGAATAAATGGTTTTCCTCTTCTATGAGCTTAACTGACAATTCTCCTAACAAGAGTGTTGAACTTGGTGATGATCCTAGTTCGGCACTAGTCATTGTCCCTTTGGCTAGTTATCCATCTTCTATATATGATGAACAATATTGGGATGTGGACGACCTGCTATAGGTTGACTCGCATGTGCCTTACTAGTCTTTTGCATTGGTTATTTTTCATGTTATGTGTGTAATTGCATGTGTGTAATGTGATCCACCGTACTATCATGTTTGATGTATCTCTCTCTTTGTGACATTCCTCTATATGTGCCTACATTCTTCTCTATGTCATAAGAATTTTATCTTTTTCTCTTGCCTTGTGTTTTCCTTTTGGGGATGACACAAGGAGCCAAGAAATTTACGTCTCTTCCATGTTGACCCAAAATATTATCCTTTATGTTTTCCTTTTGGGTATGATGCAAGGTGTCAAGACATTTAGGTCTCTTCCATGTTGACCCGAAAGATTTTCTTTATTTTCGCTCTCTTTGTGTCATTATTCCTTGTTCCATGAGTATTTGGGGAATGAAATTTTTTTTTAGCTCTCCAAAAACATTGTAGCAAAGACATATTGACCCAAAATCTATGGATCCTTTGTGATTTTTGGATTTCATTGTGGGGGAAATCCCTTTTCATGAATTAGCTTCATTTGGAAACATATGACTTGGCATAGGGCTTTGCAAATAAGCTCATGTCCCTCTTTTTATTTTTAGCATTTAAATCATTTTGCTACTTTTAAAGTAATTTCTCACAAAGATGGTGTTTGGAGATTTGTTTAACATGGGTCATACATTGGCAGTATTCTTCTGCATTTCAAAATTACAACTTATGTTTCACTATGTAGTTTTATTACTTCATGTGATGCGTCTTTCTCTTTTTGGTGAAATTGGGTGTGATGCCCCTCAAGAGCATGATCTCTCTTAGCATATTATATTCCTCTTAGTGGCTTGATGTGACACACTGCATCCCCTAAGTTGTGAATCTTATATTCTTTAATTCGTCCTCTCTTGGAGACATTAGGCACAATTTTCCCTAAGTTAAGACCTTACATGAATTAAGGAAAAATCCTTTGAATGAACCTTACATTATTTTGAATTTTCAATATCTGTTATATCACCACCTTGCACAACACACTTTGCTTGCCTATGGTTCCATCTTGTTCATTCATGTGTGTCAATCATACAAAGCTTTGCTTGCCTTTTGAATCTTGTTTTTTATGTTGTGTGGTGCCTTATCAAAGTTATTAGGAGGTATAGCTTTGGTATGGTTGTACGTATGGGAGATGAACTTAGGCGTGGCTTTCCAATAGCCACTTGCTTGTCTATGTGAGCACATACCAGTTGCATGCATATTTTGTCTTGCTTGGGGCTCACCTAGTGGATGCCTTGAGGTTCCACTAGCCCTTGTGAGTGTGCATTTTGTCGAAGCTTGATCCACCCCTTTTGTTTTTTTTTTTTTTCTATGTCTTTGGCAGTGAATGCTCATGCCTTGTTGTTTCTCCTTACATTATTTACATGTGTGTTATTTTGTGCCTATGTTGGTTTTCCTTAGGATCTTGATCCTAGGAGCTTGCACAACCCTCTTGATCGTTGTCATCCTATCTCACTAGCTTTGGTACATTTGGATGCCTCTTGATGCGATTTTGTCTACTTTATTGTGAGTTTGAAGCAATTTCCTCCTCTCACTAAAGTGGGAGCTATTTATGTATGTAGAAAAATGTATCCCTCTACATTTTCACACTTGTTTGGGCCCACCTTGCTAAAATTGGGCTTCTTTATGCCTTATTTGGTCCTATTTTGTATCTACAATCCTTAATTAATGCATCTTTCTAAGGATAATCCCAACACATATGTAATAACCAATCATAATTTGATGATTTGGTTTTGTATGGACCAAATTTAGTGATCTAGGACTCATATGCCACCTTGGGCATATGGGTCCCACCTAAGTTTTGGGGCCTAAACCCGAATTTAGCATAAAACATAACATTTCTTAAAATTTGTATCCCAAGCCTAGCCTAATGGGACTCATAAGCCCCAAATAGCATATGATTCTCGCTTAGATTAGACCTACTTTTTAATTCAATTCTTGGTGATATTTAATTCTCCTAGATCTGATGTCGGCTTGTAGTGTTGTAATTTCAAGAAATTTGGCATAAAAAAGTATAAATAAAAGTTTATTTCACATATTTTCTCCTAGCAAGTTTACAAGTCATCTAGCACTTTTTGAGATCAAGCCTTCTAGCAAGTTTATGATTACAAGATAATTCAAGAGCATTCAAGAGTGATTATCAAGCATTTTGCAGCATCATTCAAGAATCAAACATCATGTCAAAGTCTTCGTGCATCATGTGTGTTTGTGAGCTAACATTTGTGATGTAGGTTCTTATGATTCAAGCAAGCATTCAAGCCAAGATCCATAACATACAATCAAGAGTCAAGATCTACATTCATGCTAGCCATTGCATATAATATTGTAGCCTTTTTTTCAAGGGTTTGGTGAGTTGCAACATTGCATAGTTTTTCATTCATCGTTCCTTAATTATATTTCATTTCATTTCAAGGTTTGATTACCAAAATGGGGTTTGACAAAGAAAAAATTGTATCTACTAAAAAAACAACATTTTCCTTCTCTCTGGGGTTTGAGCAAGATTGGAGAAAAGTTGTCAAGTTTTCAAATTTTTCATCTACATTGCAAGATCACGGAAAGTCACCTACAGGTTGCAATTCAATGTTTTAGACTTAGAGATTTGACAGGAGAGAAGCTATAGGAGAACATTAGAGGATATCAAAGTTTTACCTAGTTACACTGGGACTAAATTTCCACTTGTGGCATATGAGTCCCAGTATACCTATTTTTTTCAAGCATTTTTTGTAGATCCTAGTTTAGTAGTTCTAGATTCTAGTTTCGGTCCAAAACTCTAAACTGGGACTAAATCACCCCTACTAGCATATGAGTCTCAATGCACGCATTAAAAATTAGTATTTCCAGCATTTCAAACCTCAATTCAAGCCTCTTCAATTTCCAAGTGCTCCTTTGTTCTTTCTCAGTTCATTCTTCTAATTTTTAGTTTCATATCTTGAGTTGCATAGTTAGGTTAAGATATCATTGCATTTATTTCTTTCCAAGCCCTTTCTTGGTGGTGAAGCCCCTTTTAGTCTTTAATCACACCCTAGGACACCTTATTGCAAATCTCTTCCCCTTATTTCATCCCTAGATTGAGATCTCTAAGGTTTCCTTGAGTGAACCTTGAAGGAAACATTTGGAAAGGTCCTAAACCATAGTTCTATCTTCCAAAAAGATTAGAACCCCCTATTTTCTAGTTTTCAACTCCTATGATGACTATGCTTGTTATCTAGATTCTATATTTTGAGCCAAGATCTTGAACTTCATTTTGTGATTGTGAGAGTGTTTTTTCATTGTTGTTATTTGTCATTCACATTCTCATCATCCACAATTTGTAAGTGTAAAAATCATATTTGGACTAGTAATTCTTATAAACATTCTCAAATTTTAGCATAATAAGTGTTATTTCTAAATGCAATGATTATTATATTTTTATGTAATATGGTGATGATGTCTATTCTTTCTTTCACTTACAATACAATTATAAAATTTATTTTAGACTCTTAGAATATTTTATAGGGTATGTAATTTTTGAGGTGAAACTAGCATTTTTATACATTATTATTGCTATGTTTGGAAAGATTACTCCCTGCTATGTGCAGGATCATCATGGAAAAAATAGGCCCTTAAGTGGTGATAAAATTCAGAAAAAATAGAGTTAGGAAACTTGACGTAAAAATTTGAATAAGTTATCTATATTATTTCAAAAATATGTAACAATAGAATCTGTAGCAAATTAAATGTAGTTTCTAAACTACTAGGTTTTTTTTTAAAAATCTATTTGGTGAAAATTTGAAATTTCAATGCAAGAATAATTTAAATTTCAGTGGAAAAAGAAGTAGGTGTCTATCCGGACCACCCTAACCACAATAAAATGATAATATTTTTTTATAATATTTTTAGAAACAACTAGAGCACTCCTATGTCCCTGGATGATGCATATTTTTTTGTAATTTTTTTCCAAGTAAATAATTAATTATAAAATTTTTATTACAACTTTTGAAAATATAAAAATGTGTATGTCCAACCACCTTTAACTTGTTCAAAAACTTCATGAAATTTAATTTTTTTAATCCTATAGTATGCTGAAGCATATAATGTGACATATGTTTTGGATTCAAAATGTGATACCGCGAAAGCTATAGATTTTTCAATCAGCCTATCAATCGGACTTTAGTCATAATTCAAATAGAAAATGAATAATAATAATTTATTAAATTCAAAGTAAAGCATAATCTATATTAGTGGAAAGCTAAGAATCTCCTTTAAAAACTCTTTTCGTTTCATCAATTTTGGGTAAAGAAAAAGTCGTCAGCCAAATACCCTACACATACCCATCATATCGCCACTTTTTGGCCCATCATGATCATGTACATACCCTTGGACCTTGTGACAATTTTACACTTGTTGAATATAGGATTCTTCCTTCTTCTCTTCCATTTTTTTTATCTCTTCCTCCTTATCTTCTTTTCTCTATTTTATATTTTCTTTTTCAACTAGTTACAATATATTTAGATTAGATTTTCCATTAAATTGAAATTCTCAAACTATTTATTTTGTTGCACATAGAACACTAGCAATCCCTTTATTATATAATATATCATTTAAAACTAGTTGATTCTTGTAAATCCAAGACCTAGTAACCTTGAGACCTTGGGAAGATTGGAAAATATTGTTTCAAGAGATAACTCAGCCTTGGCATTATAAACTATCTACCTATTAGTGTAGGTTTTTATTTTCCTTATGTTATGGGGTATTTATTTTTCCTACACATTATTATTTAAGCTTTCTTAGTTTTATTATATGTGGTAATATGAGTACATGTGGCAAAATACAATAGTTACATGTGTCACTCTCTCCCACACATGGGTAGTTGAGTTACACACTCTTCTTTGGCTTGTTGGTCCACCTCTCATAACCACTATTTTGTATTTACCTAAATAGTTTATGGGGTAGTTGAGTTTCTCACCCTCTTTTGGCTTTATATGCCACCTCTCTCATGTCTTCACTTGAGGAGGTTATGCTACATGTTTTGGCATTTCCCAAGTAGGTAAAACCTCCCACCTTTTATGGGTAGAAGGAGTCAATGCACCTCTTGGATGTATATGCCCCTATTTTATTATATATTGAGCACTCTCCTCTCACCTCCATTAGTTCGGTGATTGTTCGGTGAGAGTCACAAGAGTATTCTCAAAATTCTCTTGCTTTGTCTCTATTGTTCTCTCATTTTATATTTTCTCTTCATTCTACTATTTTGATCTTTGATCATTTGTTGATTAGAGTTGCATGTTATCTACAACCAACATTGGATCCTAGTTCAGTTTTCACTTCTCGAAGAATCTAACATGGTATCAGAGGCGTGTTTTATGGTATAGCTTTTTTTTTCTAATTTTTTGAGAGATTTGAGACTAATAGAAAGCTAATATTTTTCCTTAAAAACCAAGTATGCTATTCTCCCACATCCTCGTATGACCTAGAGAACTAGAACAATTTAAAGGAAAAGTAAGCATATATTTAATTTTCTTTACATATATCTGCTCATGTAAGATATGGGTGATTGGAGGCTTTTTCAGCATTTCTAGAGAGTCCAAAAGGTTTAAGAAAGTCAAAATTGAATTTTATTTCACCAAAATTAGAGATTGGAGGATACAATAAAAAAATCAGAGTTAAAAACTTGAATTTTTTATTGGAGTTGTTTTCATTTTGGCTTCATAAATCTGGCTTCCACTTGTTTTCAAGAAAAATGATTTCTAGGTTTTATTCCCAACATCAAAAAACCATCTGAATAGTCATTACATTTGCAAAAAGTTGATAAATTTTGCAGAAATCAAATTAGAAAAAGGTGTGAGTCATTTTTCACAGGAAGATTTTGTAGCTTTTTTCAAAATTGCATAACTTTTTCCTCGGGTGTCAGGTTTTCACAAATGAGTACTTTTTGAAAAGCTATAAATGAGTAGTTTCCATCTACGAAGGTTTGAGTAAAAATTTCTGCCTTTTTCAATTAGATATTTCAGGTTGAATATGCTACATTTTTTTATCTTCAATAAGTCATATATTTCACTTTTGTAATCCATTTTTCAAAAACAAAAAATTGTTAGAAAGATATTGAAGAGTAAAAAACAACTACAAGGTTATTTTTTCAGATTTTTATTTGAAAATTAATTTGTATCAAATATTGTAATTTTGGCTATTAAGAGCCTTAAAATTCTTATAATTTGGAAAATCCTCGTAAAAACACTAATCATAAAGTGCCAACATTGTAATATCTGGGGGGCTGATTTTTTATGCTAGTGGAAAGGGGGGGTGTCTCGTGTGTCTTCTTTCTTCACACTTTTCTTTCTTCTTTTCAATCTTCTTTTCTGCTCTCATGGATGCATCTACAATTCCAGTTTTAACTCCATATAATTATTTTGAATAGAAATCTAAGATGGTAATATATCTGAAAAGACATGGATATCATCGTGTAACAATGGGACTTGAAATTGAACCACAAGATGATGCAAAAAAGATTAAATGGTTTAATAAATGTGATGAAGATTTTGGTACTCTATGCATTTCAGTCTCTCTTGACCTTCTTTTTCACGTTGAATCTGCCACTAGAACAAATGAAGTGTGGACTAAATTGGAAAGCCTCTTTCGTAAGTAGGATGAGTTAAGGGGTCATCAGTTAGAGAATGAACTCATAGGGTTAAATCCTAGCATTTTTTACACTATATAGGACTTCTTCACAAAATTGAAGGCCATTAGATTGTAGTTAGAATAGTGTGGAATCAAGAATGATGATAAGCAACTGATCTTGATTATTCTTTCTAAGCTTGGTCCTAACTATTATGTATTTGTTTCTGCATTCTATGCTACAAAATGTGCCCTAGGTTCAACCTACAAAATGCCTTCTCTAGATGATTTTTTTGTAGAGCTCACTAGGGAGCAGGACAAATTGGTTCTAATGGATACAATTAATCCCTCTAAGTCACATGCCTTAGCTGTCAATCAAGGCACAAAAGAAAAAAAAGGGTCTAACAAGCAAGATAAGAAACAAAAGAACCAAGGAGAGAAGAAGAAAGATCATACACCTATTGCTTCAAAAGAAGATAAGAAGACCTCTTCATCAAAAAGTGATCAACCTAAGAAGGAGAAGGTTAAGTGTTCTTATTGTAAGAGGCCTGGTCATGATGAACATAAGTGTTTAAAGAAACAAATTGACAACCTTTCACATCCTATAGAAAAGAATAATATCAAGGTGCCAGATTCAATCAAACAGAGTTTCTTAAAAGGTTCTTCTAAGGAAATAGAAAAAAGTAAGGGGAAAGGAAAGGGAAAGGCCCTAGTTGTTGTTGCTTCACAACTAGAGTCTTGGATCATTGACTCAAGTGTTTCGCACCACATGGCCTCATCAAAGGATAATTTTACCTCTTTGGAGCCATGTTCTATGCATACCATACTTATGGGTGATGTCACTCATGTTTAAGTGCATGGGAAAGGGTTTGTTGATGTAGGTGAAGGGACATTTGAGGATGTTCTTTGTGTTCCATCTTTTTCAACTAATCTCCTATATTTTTATCAAATCACTCACACTGGTTCTAGCAAGTGAGTTGAGTTCACTCCATCTATATAGTGGTAATCCGTGAAATACATAATGGGTCTATAGTTGTTATCGGAAAAGTAGATCATTAGTCTAGACTATATCAATTTTCTCACTTTGTTCTTGACTCTCCTTCGATAGTCTTACTCACTCATGCAAATGAGGTTAGTTGTTTATGGCATCAATGGTTTGGCCACTTGAACTATCATTACTTACAGTAGCTCAGTCAACCCGAAATGGTTTTAGAGTTGCCTTCTATTCAATTTTCTAATGGATTTTGTCAAGGATGCATTCTTGGTAAGCATCCTGAGGAGAAATATGATAAAGGAAAAGAATGGAGAGCTCCAAGTCTATTGGAGTTGGTACACAGTGACTTGGCAGGACCATTTCCACAACCATCTTTTAGCAGAGCTAGATATTTCTTGACATTTATTGATGAATTTTCTAGATACTCTTGGATATATTTTCTCAAACAAAATTCTGAAGTCTTTGATCATTTTTTGGATTTCAAAGCTTTTACAGAGAGACAATCTAGGAAGTTCATCAAGATTATGCATACAAATAATGGGGTGAATATGCTAATCATCAATTTGAACAGTTTTGTGCTTCAAAAGGTATCAACATGTAGCACACAATTCCATACAATCCTTAGTATAATGGTGTCGCGGAATGCAAGAATAGGTCCTTAAAAGAGATGGCTAATTGTATGATTCACTTCAAATATTTGGCACCTCAATACTAGGCAGAGGCCATCAACTATGCGTGTTACATACATAATAGAGTTCCTCACAAATTTGTGAAGGGGGCAACTCCTTTTCAAGCTTGGAATGGTTGGAAACCCACTGTTAAGCACTTTCGAGTGTTTGGTTCTCTTGCATGTGCCCATATTCTAGCAAAAAAATGTAAGGCTATGGATTGATGGAGAAAGCCTTGCATATTTTTCAGATATCCAAATGATTTCAAAGGTTATAGGCTTCTCCATCCCACCACTCATGAGTTGTTCATTGAGAGGAGTGTTCATTTTGAGGAGAGCTCTTCTAGTTCTTCTCTTACCACTTCTCCATCCACTATCAGATTGGAGCCCGTGCATCATGATGATAGTTCTTCAGAGGATCTTAATCCTCCTAATCTTGATGATGAGTCTTCTTCCTCCACTTCATATTGTGATAGCGATGATGTGGATTCACATTCTTCTCCTAGTCATCATTCAGAGGGTAATGATTCTCCTCCAAACTCTCCATCCTTTGCACCCCTTTGGGCTCCTCGGACATTGGAGTCAGTAGGTGATTGGGTTGGTGATCCAGCAAACACAAGAAGAACATGGTTACAATTTCAAAATGCTCCACATCTCTTCATTGCTTTACCTTCTGATCCACATTATTTTTCAGAAGCTTCAGGTATTCCTAAGTGGGATGTTGCAATGCAAGAAGAGTTCAATTCTTTAGAAAGGAAACACACATGGGATTTAGTCCCTCTTCCTAAAGGAAGGAAAATTGTTCGATGCAAGTGGATCTATCAAAAAAAAATTCAGCAAATGGGTTGGTTGACAAGCACCAGGCTCACTTGGTAGAAAAAGGATTCTCCTAGGTTCCCAGGATTGACTACTCTAGGACTTTTGCACTAGTTGCTAAGATGAATTCCATGCGGCATGTCCTTGCTATAGCTACAGAACATCATTGCGAAGTTCATCATATGGATGTGAAGAGTTCCTTTCTTCATGGTGACCTTTAGGAGGAAATCTACATGGGGCAGCCACAAGGGTTTTTGCAGGATCCTTCACTTGTGTGCAAACTTTGAAAGTCTCTCTATGGCCTCAAATAGGCTCCTCGAGCTTGGTATGCCAAGATGGACTCCTTCCTTCTGAAATTTGGGTTCACTCGATGTCATTCTGATCCAAACATCTACATTTTGTAGCAGGATGACACTCTCACATTTTTGGTTCTATATATTGATGACTTGTTGATCACTAGGAGTCACTCATCCACCATCAAGGCAGTGAAAACTGCTCTACATGGTAGATTTTTGATGTCAAAATTGGATCTTTTGCATTATTTCTTGGGGATTGAGATCACTCAGTCATCTTCCAGTATCTTCCTTGGAAAACCCAAGTATTCACTTGATATGCTCTCCAAATTTCTCATGGTTGACTGTAAGCCTACACCGACTCCATTTTTGTTAGGGGTCAAACTTGAGGCTAAGTGTTCCTCACCTTTGGTTGATGGAACTTTACACTGATAGATTATTGGGAGTCTCATCTACTTGACTCATATGAGACTTGACATTTTATATTTTGGGGGCATGGTCTCTAGATTCATGCAGGAGCCACATGAGTTGCATTGGAAGGTAGCTAAGCGGTTCCTCCACTATATTGAGCATACTCACAATTATTGGATTCACTATGTAGCGGGTGTGGATATTGACTGGGTGGGACATACAGATTTAGATTGATCAGGTGATTCTCAGGATCGGAAGTCTACTTTTGGGTATTGCTTATCACTTGGTTTCAGTCCAGTTTGTTGGTCGAGCAAGAAGCGGTCTACAATTTCTCTTTCATCTATAGAGGTTGAGTATTGAGGGGTAGTTAATGCCACCACTAAGGCTATTTAGCTTCACAATATTCTCACTAATTTTTGTATTCCATTCAAAAAGCCTACAGTCATCTTTTATGATAACCAGGTTGCAACACAAATCTCAAGGAATCCAGTTCATCATCAGAAGATGAAACACATTGAGATTCATGTGCACTACATTCGGGAGTTGATTCAGGAAGGCATCATTGATCTTAAGTATTTTTCTACATCAGATCATATTGCAGACATCTTCACCAAACCCTTCATAGAGAGCAAGTTCCTTCATTTACGATCTTTGCTAGGGGTGCGACAGGTGTCTACTTCAAGAGGGGCTTCTTAGTCCTTCATTCTACTCTCTCTATTCAGGGGGGCTATTCCTCTTTTTTTGGGGGGGGATATTCCTCTTATGGGGGGGCTTCTACTTTTGGGGGGTATTTCTATGTACATGGGTATCTAACATGGCCTCATTTGTCGGGACCCATATTTTCACCCACCTAAGCTACACTTAAGGGGGGGTGTTAGTGTAGGTTTTTTATTTTCGTTATGTTAGGGAGTATTTATTTTTCCTACAAATTATTATTTAAGCTTTCTTAGGTTTATTACATATGGTAATAAGAGGACATGTGGAAAAATACAACAGCTACATGTGTTTCTCTCTCCCACACATGGGTAGTTGAGTTACACACTCTCTTTTGGCTTGTTGTGCCACCTCTCATAACCACTATTTTGTATTTACCTGAGTAGTTTATGGGGTAGTTGGGTTTCTCACCCTCTTTTGGCTTTATGGTCTACATCTCTCCTATCTTCACTTGAGGAGGTTATGCCACATGTTTTGGCATTTCCCAAGTAGGTGAAATCTCCCACCTTTTATGGGTAGTAGGAGTTAGTGTACCTCTTGGATGTACATGCCCCTATTTTTCTATATATATTGAGTACTCTCCTCTCGCCTCCATTAGTTCAATGATTTTTTAGTGAGAATCAGGAGAGTATTCTCAAAATTCTCTTGCTTTGTCTCTATTTTTCTCTCATTTCATATTTTCGCTTCATTCTACTATTTTAATCTTTGGTCATTTTCTAATTGGAGTTGCATGTGATCTACAACCAACATCGAATCCTGGCTCAATTCTTGCTTCTTGAATAATCTAACACTATCATGAAATTTTTGTTGGTAAGTAGGTATGATCAGGTCCTATAAATAGTGCACTAGGACAAGTTGAGTTAGTGATGCAAGAGGAAATCTCCCTCTTGTCAAAAACTTCACAAATTCACACAACAATAGCAATACAAGGATTGCAACATAAATCTCTGTTTGATTTTACTAAAATAAAATAAACCCAATAACAATCTCAACTCAACAATAGTTTTGCACTCATATAATCAAATACAAATTTGCAATAAACAACAATTGTCTGCAACAATTTATTTATTTCAATGATCTTCATAACCTCTCATAGTTACACAACCACTGCATTGCATATACTTTGGTGGTTACAAAACAATGTATCCTCCTCCTTGGCACCATTTCACTCTGTCTTTTCTTAACCTTTAATCTGCTCAGCTCTTTTACTCATGCGCCCCTTTTTTGTTCTAGATTCCTTTATTATATTTTTGTTTGAATGTATTCTCAGCCCCTTACTACATAAACTACTCACTACACAAGGCGGCGATGAATTTTTTCTTTTGTTTGAGCACCCTATGACCATTGTGCACCTCAATTCCTTCTACACAACTACTAATCTCCTTTAATCTATAATTTGTGTATGTATTCAATATCCCTTATGTGCAGCCCCCTCTATCATATTCTCCTTGCAACATTTCTATATATATCATATGTGCATCCCATTTACTTTTTAAATTGAAGTTTTCAAATTTTCATTTCTTGGATAAGATGGCATGCCTTTTCCTATTCATTTGAACAGCTGATTTCATTTCTCCTTCCATCGTGTGAAATTCCCCAAGTCTTTCAGCCTCTCTTCCTCTTCAAAACCTGTGGCCTCCCTTGTGTTTCATCGACCCATGAAGATGAAAAGGTGCAACCAAATACTAAATTCAATATTTTTATTGAGTCCAAGACTCTTTGGCATATTTAATCTTCAATTAAAAATGATTTTCCCCTATTTTTCCCTTTTAAATTCTACATTTAAGTGTCAATTCATTGGTTTAATAGTTTTTCTAAAACCTTCAACAAATCCACTTTGTGCATATCCTGCAATCATCATAGTAGTGACAAGATCTCTTTGAGGCGTTCTCACAAACAGTTCATGTACTCAATCTATACCTTTGCAATTCACATACATCTCTATTAGAAAGGCATAGTCACATATTTATCATCCCACTAGAGTGTCATGATGAAGTTGATGAATTTAAGAGGTTTATGCACTAATTAGAAAGAGAGAAACCAAACAAGAACAAACCAACAATTTTTTTTGGATGGTGTCGATTACCTGTCCACCCATGTGCTCCTACACCATACATGTCAAGTAGAAATATTGTGAGCATAGGCTCACAATGGTGGAGTTGAGTAGTTGTACTACTCTTCCAATTTTTCATCAACCTGCAATGAACTCCTTCGCTATCCAAGTGCTGAAAATTAATTTTTCTTTCACCTTTTCCAGCATCATGTCAGAACACACACCACCTCCCTCAAGCAACACAACTTCTTCCTCCTTTTTCCCCTCATGGACTCATGTCCACCACAATCCGACCTCCTCCGCCAAATGCTTTCCACACTTCTTTTCTCCTTCGTGGGCTCAAATCCACCTCTAACTATCCACCTCCACCAAATCCATGCAACATCCTCAACCATCTCTACAAACAACAACACAACATCTATTGCATGCTCTAGTTTTCTATCCATCCCTTCTTCTATATTTTCATCTAAAACCAAAGTAACATCATAAAATTGTTTTACCTCAACTTCATTCACAACAACAACATTGAATTTCACCACAACATCTTCCACCTTCTGGGTATGTGCAGGATCATCATGGAAAAAACAAGCCCTTAAGTGGCAATGAAAATTTAGAAAAATCATAGTTAGGCAACTTGATGTAAAAAATTCAATAAGTTATCTATATTATTTCAAAATATGTAAGAATAGAATCTGTATAAAATTGAATGTAGTTTCTAAACTACTAGGTTTATTAAAAAAAAAAAAAATCCATTTGGTGAAAATTTGAAATTTCAATGCAATAGTACTTAAATTTCAAGGAAAAAATAAGTAGGTGTCTGTCTGACCACCCTAACCACAATAAAATGATAATACTTTTTTATAAGATTTCAAATAAAATTAGAGGACTCATGTCCAATGTGTGATGCATATTTTTGTAATTTTTTTCCAAGTAAATAATTAATTATGATTTTTTATTACAACTTTTAAAAAATATAAAAACTCATGTCTAACCACTTAACTTGGTCAAAACTTCATGAAAATCATTTTTTTAATCCTATAGTATGGGAAGTATAGAATGTGATGCATGTTTTAGATTCAAAAAAATGTGATACCATTTCAAAGCTATAGATGTTTTTTAATCAACCTATCAATCATGACTTTAGTCATAATTCAAATAGAAAATGAATAATAATTATTTATTAAATTCAAAGTAAAGAATAATTTATATTGGTGGAAAGTTGAGAATCTCCTTTAAAAAACCCTTTTCATTTCATCAATTTTGGGTAAAAAAAAAAGTAGTTAGCCACATACCCTACACATACCCATCATATCACCTCTTTTTGGCCCATCATGATCCTGCACATACCCTTCTCGTCAGCTGCAACTTCTGGCTCTTCTTTCTTCACTACACCAATGAGCTTCATCACCCATTATTCTTCAATTGTTATCAAATGTGCCAACAAATCCTCTTCACCATCTGCGGTGACCTCCTCATTGCTCACCTTAGTCCTTTCTTCTCTCGTTATGCCTTCCTCATGGCATGTGTCGATTGTTATTTCTTTGATAGGGGCTATATCTTCCTCTTTTGGTATTTCCTCCATCCACTCCATATGAAAATATTATTTCTCATTAATATCCCCATCTCACTTACTCCAATCTTCTACAATCCACATCACACTCTTCACAATCTATTGTTATTCACTGTTCTTTATCTCCCAACAACTCAAAACTCCACAAACCTACAACAATTCTCATGAACTTTTCTTCACCGCAATTATTCTACTCTACCTATAGGTCCTGGTGGATCCTTTCCACTCTTAGGACTACCCGCTCTAATACCAATTGAAAGACAAAATTTCCCTCTTTCCAAAAACTTCACAAATTCACATAACAACAACAATACAAGGATTGCAACACAAATATTTGTTTGATTTTACTAAAATAAAATAAACTTGATGACAATATCAACTTAGAAATAGTTTGCACTCATATAATCAAATAAAAATATTTGTAATAAACAACAATTATGTGCAATAAATTATTTATTTCAATGATCTTTATAACCTCTCACAATTACACAACCGACGCATTGCATATACTTTGGTGGTTACAAAACAATGTATCCTCTTCCTTGGCACCATTTCACTATGTCTTTTCTTAACCTTTAATTTTCCTATCTCTTTTACTCATACACCCCTTTTTTGTTCTGGATTTCTTTATTGTATTTTTGTTTGAATGTATTCTTAGCCCCTTACTACACAAACCACTCACTATACAAGCAAGGGATGAATTTTTTTCTTCTATTTGAGCACCCTATGACCACTACATAGCCTCAATTCCATCTACATTGTTGCTAATCTCCTTGAATCTATTATTTTTGTATGCATTCAATATCCCTTATGTGCAGTTGGGCCTTCTATCATGTTCTCCACATAGCATTTCAATATATATCCCCTATGCATCCCATTTACTTTTTAAATTGAAGTTTTCAAAATTCCATTTCTTAGATAAGATGGCATGCCTTTTACTATTCATTTTTAGTTGCTTTCATTTCTCCTTCCACTATGTGACATTCCACAAGTCTTTTGGCCTCTCTTCCTCTTCAAAACCCATGGCCTCCCTTGTGTTTCATCGACCCATGAAGATGAAAAGGCACAACCAAATACTAAATTCAATATTTTTATTGATTCAAGACTCTTTTCCATATTTAATCTTCAATTAAAAATTATTTCCCTCCTATCGTTCCCTTTTAAATTCTACATTTAAATGCTAATTCATTGGTTTAATGTTTTTTCTAAAGCCTTCGAAAAATCCACTTTGTACATATCTTGCAATCATCATAGTAGAGACAAGATCTCTTTGAGGCATTCTCACAAACAGTTCATGTACTCAATTTATGCCTTCACACTTCACACACATGTCTATCAGAAAGTCACAGTCACATGTTTAGCATCTTGCTAGAGTGTCATGATGAAGTCGAAGAATTTAAGAGGTTTAGGCACTAATTGGAAAGAGAGAAACCAAACAAGAACAAACCAAAATCATAAACAAACAAATGAATTTTATTGGTTGGTGCCGATTACATGTCCACCCGAGTGCTCCTGTACCAAGTAGTTATCTACAAAATTAATAACAACCTACTAAATAATCCATTATTTTTTGTCATACAATTCAAGATTTACATATAGGCCCACCTTGGAACCAAAACCAATAAAATAATGTGCCTATCATCCAAGTAAATTTTATACTTAGGTATTGATATAATCCTCTTAAAATGGCATGGACCTTAGCAATCCATCAATCATGAGGTTTGAAAATTGAAGCAATGATGATTTTTATCAATAATAAAAATCATCAAGGGCACATTTATATCTTTTTCAAGGGTATGTCCTCTTGTGGGTCTTTGCATATGACCACCTAAACATATAAAGATATGAATCATGCAATATAGTCCATATGTTGCACTAAAAAAGAAAGAAAATGACCATTTAAAGGCATTATCTAATGGAAATAGATAACCAAAAAATTGTAACAATATGGTGTAGCTATCCATTTCAAGCAATAGCCTATAATCTTGTTAAATTAAATAAAAAAATTGGTATGGGTGAAAATATTTTGGTTCACTCTACTTATATTGCAATCTACTGAGCTATGTTGTTTATTCATGTAGAATAGGAGAAAAAACTAATTTTATTCAAATTTCAATCACTATTTCCTTCTTAGCCATCATAATAACCCTTTTTGTAAGTAACCAATTTTTATTTTACTTTATTTTCTTAAGTTACTCCATTATTTGAACTGTTGTAATCCTATAATGATATAAGAATATTTTCCTTTGCAAGGATTTCTAGTTTGATGAAATGCATTGTAATCAATTGCCAAACTAGATTGTGTAGCATATGTGAAGATATCAAATATCTTATAGTTTATATTTAATATGTTATTCTTAAAATATTTTTTCTCCTATAATGAGCTTCACACTCTCTACAAATTGATTGATTACTATTCGTACAAACAAGATACTATTTAATATAAATATATTCTTTCTTTTCTAAATATGTGTAACTTCTAGAATATTGATAATTGAACTTATTTTCTTTTTTTGAGAAAAAGTGGCAAGGCACTATAATATATTATATTATATTTAAATAAAAATTACAAAACCTAGTTCAAAAAAGCATACTGGTAGGAAAGAACCATGAAGAAAACCTCTGGTTGTAGCTCGATTAGATACAAAATTCTTACAAAATCATCCCAATAATAGGGACTCATAGTATGATTTTACAAAGTCATTGGATCAATAATCTACCAAAATTTCTACCCAGCAAAATATTGTCTGGTAATCTTCTTGAAAAAACACCATCTATACCCTATGTAAATTCCATACTAGACCTGAGTACTAACATTTACATCACATGTAGACAGAAGATCTTGCCCATGATATAATCTTTACAACCCTAGATTTCTTGAACAAACACAAAATTCTAAATAGGAAACCCAAAATTAACATAAAAAAACTACAATTTTCTACTATTAATCTTCATCCATTCATACCACATTATTTTCTCCCTAGATTTCCTCACAACCAATTTTGTTTTCATCCCAATCTGCATCCAAATCTTGTAATTTTCTCTTGCGCCTTGGAACAAGGTTACCTTGAACCTTTACATTTGGTGAAGATTGTGGACCCGGCACAACTAACACTTGGTTTTCCCTAAGCAATTTATCCATGCGAGGGTTAGGAACAAGAAACACACATTCATGCAACCGAAGGAAAGAAATGCAATGAAATTTATGTATAAACCCCGCTTCCATGTTTGGGAAAATAAACTAGGAATTCTTACTCAAGGCTTTGAAGAAGATGTTTTCATTATCATATTCAAGCACCAACTTAAAACCATCATATATCTCCTGAAAACCTTGGCATTGTGTGAGAAATTGTCAAGGAAAAATCCCTCCAATAAATGCTTTACCCTTAAATAGATTATAGTTTTGAATAGCCAGTTGCAAAGCATCTTCCTACAAAAGTTGTTCTTTCACAAATTTTCCTGCAATTTTCTCAACCTCCTTTAAAGACTAACAAAATTCCATTAGGTTTAAAAAGAAGATGGACAACACCTAAGAGGGTTGAATAATTCCCCTCGCTTTCACAATGAATACATGATAGCCAATAATTGTACACACTGAGTCTTCAATCCGCGGATAGTTGAGCTTAAACATTATTGCTAGATCTTCCCAAGCCAGGTATCCTTCAAAAGGTCTCTCCCACTTCTGCAATTTCAACTAAACTCTCAAGTTCCATGGTTGATAGTCCATTATAACATGAAAATTGATGCTTTCAATTTGACCCACTTTGGCTTTTGCCTCTTCGCTTCCAGAAAATTCCACTTCGTTTCGCCCAGCTAATACAATGACAAATAAAAACTAAAGATTTGTATGTCTTATTATGCACTCACATTCCTTGTGAAAGCATATATTTTAATGTTGAATATCTTTAAATAATTTTCTAAAATAAGATTTGTATGTTTCATTATGCACCCACATTCCTTGTGAAAGCATATATTTTGTTGAATATCTCTAAATCAATTTCTTCTTGGGTGATCCCACAAAGCTGGTTTACAATTTATGGGAGATTTTGATTTTTACTGAAATCACATATTTTTATAAAATATAATGATTTAAGCCTTAAAATTTTCCATTTAAATCATTCCAATTGAAGAGGGTTTGATCAAACTACCTTAGATCAAACCCCCTTGGATGGAACCCTGCTAGTTTTAAACCATACCTATAATGGAGTCTCCTTTACACCTATCAAAATGATGATAAAAAGTCACTTTTGATTTTACCTTTTGGGGATCAAATTAATTCATTTAAATTTATTTTTTGTAATTATTTATTCCTTTTATAACTTTTCCAAAAATTATAATTTTAAATAAATTTAATTTAATTATTATATTTTTCTTTACTTCTTGTGAATGTAGGTTTTTCACCGAAAATCAAGCTCTTTGTTCTGCACATGTGGAAAAATAGAAAAATAGAAGATTATCAAAAAAAAAATTGAAAAATATGAGTGCACCAGATATTGAAGTCCTTTATCCAACAAGAAAAAAGAATTTTGATACATACAAAAAAAGTTGTGTTATACGGTCCGCCTTTGTCTGAATTGTAATTGGTTTGACTTCGAAACTTGGTTAAGGAAAAAATATTAAATAAAACACTACAAAACCAATTGGAAGCACTAGATATCATAGTTACAAATCTAAATTCAAAAAAAATATAATTTTATCATTCATGGAAAAAAAGTTGTGTTATACGGTGAGCGTCACTCCTTAAAAATGGTGTTTACTGAAAAAACTAGTTTCCAAAGGAGATGGGAAAAGAAGTGCAATCTGATTCTGAAATTTTTGAAATAAATATATTTAGAATCTACAAACAAAATGTCACAAATCACTAGTTTGCATCATCTTCAAATTCCTCAAGGTTTAGCCGCTATAGGTGCCTGAAAGTGAAGATTTAGTTAGAAAAAATCAGTTCAGTGTCCAGTTTGGCCAAAAATTGTAAAATAGTATTGTAGGATCACCCTCTTGTAAATGGTTGTTTTTTATCTCCATTAAAATATTTTGAGCTCCTTTGCAAAAATCTTAGGTTTAACATTTTAAATATTATGTGAAATTTATTGTGAAAAAATAATAGAAAAAAGATCCTCCTACATAGTCTTAAGAAATTGTTTGTAGTGATTAGAAATGTTTGGGAAAACCCTATTTGACATGTTTGGACCCTTGGTATGAAGATTGGGAGCCTAAAGTGCAAGAACCACATTGCTAGCTAGTCTAACCGGTCAATTAGGCCTAGTTGTAGATAGGACAGTAGATTTTTGAGGCATCCTTTACAAAGAAACCCTGATCCATTTTGATATATGTTTTAAAGGAGCCAAAAGGATATTTGAATATGCACGTTTGAAATTTAGTAACTAACAAGTCTTCCCTAGGTGTTATGCCCTGTCAAACCATTTTGGAGTACTATAAGGCCTAGTGGAAGTTTGTGAAGGAAGTCACCTTGTTTGATGTGTTAAAACTTTGGCTAGTAGTTGGTTGAGTGAGTTTTGACATTTGATACCCCTACTCTAGATCAGTTGGACCAGTTTTGTCATTGATGGTGGTAAAGAATGAGGTAGTGATGAATCTTGCTAATGCAAATTTTGACAAGTGTACCCTAATGGTGAATGACATTAAAGATCTAGCAATTAAGTATTTTTCTATGTTGATTGGCTTCAAGATATTCTTCAAAAATAGAGAGAATTTCATCTCAGCCACCACAATACATACTACACAATAGATGTTGAAGGAAGGTCTAGACATTGATTTATGTGGGCTCTTGAGATTGTAATTGTTGGAGAATCTATTGAAGACAAAAGAGTTAAAATACCATTTTTCGGTATGGTACTCTTATTATTTTCTTATTATTTTACTTTCTAAATGAAGTTCTTAGAGAAAATAATTTTGTATGGAATGATAGTATTCTAGTAGTTGTACAAATCAGAGTTCACCTAAGGAGATTTGTAGATTTTGAGTCCCAAAAGTCGGCATTGTGGGGATTTTTCAAAACATTTAAAGAGTGAATGCAAGAGATATATAGGATTCTAGCAAGTGTTGTGAATAAATATAAGAATGACATAACATTTATGGTTAGTAGAGACTACTGCTATATGGTAGCAATTAAACACAAAATTGTTTGGGTTTTGAAGCTTGGTTATAAGGTAATAGAATATAAACTTATAGGCCTTACAGAAGTTGTATTGAGTAAACCTAGAGATCCAATGATAGAAAGGTTTGGTACCTATGAAGAAAAAGAAAGATCTTGCAGAAAAGGTTGAAAGACAAAGACTGGTTTGGAGAGAGAGTTTGGTGCCCTTGAAAACCCTGCAAATAAATTTATGGGCACATCTGCCTATTTAGAGACTCCACAAAATTTAAGAAGGTCAGGTAGGACTTCAGTTCACACACCACCTACTATTACAAATCCTTCTAAAACTCCACCTCCGAGAACAAATCCTACATGTGGTTCTAAAAAGAAAGATACATCTAGCACCATTGTGCAACAAAAGTCTCCCAAGAGGAGAAGGAAAAAAGAAATGAATCAGAGAAAAGTATGTAAGTAGTGAAGATGAAGAAGAAAAAGAAGAAGGACCCCAATTGGTCCAAAAAAGGAAATAGATCTAATGTCTCTCAAGAAGATATGGGTACAAAAAGAAAGAAAATTAATATGGTGGATACAAAAGTGAAGAGGAAGTAGAAAAGGAAAAGAAAGACTTCATTTTTAAAATAAGAAAAAAGACTTCTAGGTCAGGAGAAAAAGGAGCATTTAAAGATAAGGAAAAAGGAAAGGGAATAGCTAAGAAATATGAGAAGACCCCTATGGTCCAAAAACATAGTCCTATGAAGTTAGATGCATTATTCAGTGGTATTGCAGAGTTTCGTATGCTGAAGGAAACTAGTGAAATGTATCCAGCTACAAATGATGAACACAAGGAAACAATTGAATAGGCTATAGTCAAATACATGGTGACATTCGATACTAGCCTAAATAAGATAGAGGATCAATTACTAGATGATCTGAAAGGTGTTTTGAATGCAAGAAGACAAGAGGCTATTGCAAAGGATGTAAATATGAAGACATTTTCCTTAGAGAAGATTGGTTCCTCGTTATCTCATGAGGATAGACTCAAGTTGTCTCAATTGTACATACCAAGAAATTCAGGACAAAGTAAAGAGTTAGTACTCTTATTAGTAGAGATAAGGAAGATATTGAGAGGATAAGGAAATGGACATTGCAATTAGTTGAAACAATGTCTAAAGAGTTGGGAGTTTGTCTGGGTGATGAAGAATTGATGCATCAATATATACACCCCTCCTGAAAATTAGTGAGCATGTTAATGAACAACATGAGCATGAGCATGAGCAGAAAGAATATATGTTGATAGATAACACCCCTCTGGATGTGGAGGTAACTATTGAATAGAGTCAAGAAGATAAGCAAGATGCCCCAGAGAAGACTAAAGCACAAAAAGAAGAAACTTTGCCTCTGAAAGTTGAGAAGAATGCAAAAGTGTGATTTGGTAATAAAGAGAAAGAGAAGAGTGATACTCATAAATAAGAGAGTACTAAAACAAGTGGTCAATCCTCTAGACCCTCTATAGATTCATTAAAATATCTTTTGGATATGCAGTTATAGTTTCAAGTGGTGGTGTCTACACAACAACTGTAGATTCCTATTCAACAAGGTCAAGTGGACTTGGATAAGATTTCTCCTCTACAAAAGTTATATCTTGGTGAAGTATTTCATGCCTCCACAAGGGAAGAGATTCTTAATACTCACCAAAATAGTATTGAGTTGGTTGATGAAGTTTTCAAGGTGGTGCATGAAGGACTTCTTGGAGTATCTATCAACAATTCTTTATCTAATGTGCAACAATTGAGGTTATTGCTTAATTATTTTAAGGATTATTCTACTGGGTTAGAAGAGAATGTAGATAAGGAAATTTGGAAAATAAAGTCAATGATAAAAGGTTAGTTCATATTTATGATAAGTGTGGTACTGCACATGCCAAGTTGTAAGGAAACTTGGAGGATGTTAAGAAGTGTTCGGATGAAGCCAAACAATTATTTAAATTCTATTTGAAGTGTCATGTCGCTATAAGGAGCATTAAGGATCAGATGGACTCAATTGATTCTAAAATTTCTTAGGCCTCAGGTGTTTATGATCTAGTGAGTGATGTAGATGGAGCTACAAGAGCTATCATTGAAAATCTACACATGTGGTCAATTATTTCTACTACAAGAAAAAAAGGATAAAATAATAATACAATATAGTTAGCTTAGAGATATGGTAAGTGCAAGACTTAATCCTTCAACTGAAGCTTTATCTAATGCTAAGAAGATTGTGCAAAAGAATCCAATGCCTAATTCTCTGGAAGAAGGAGAAGACCTCCATGTTTAGTTTGAAAACTAGTGCCATATGCTTGCCTTTTCCAAGAAGGATTGGTAGGTTCCAAAGAAGGATTGGGAGGCACACCTTGCAAAATTTAAGGTGTCATATCATGATATTTTACCCTCATCTAGTTAAGATCTGTACATTTTTGTTGTGTATATGCAATTTTTAAGTTTCAGTGTACATATGCAAAGTTAGTAGATGGTTTTGTGGTATAATTTTGACCTTTTTGGTGATGGATAATACCAAAAGGGGTAATAAAGTAGATAGGGGGAGCTACTCTCATGCAAATATATCTGTAAGGGGGAGTAAAGAATAGAATTATTATTTTGGTACCCTTTTCCTTTGATATCAAAGGGGGAGAATGTGTTGGAGTGTTTTGGAAAAGTGTGTTTACACCAATGAAAAATGGGGAGATTGTTGGTAGCATGCGTATAATGATGTATTATATTGTCATTGATGGAAACCAATCGTAGAAGTGATGGTCCATCTGCATGTACATCTAGTTCGAAGAAGTAACAAAGTAAGTCCCAAATTGGAAGAGTAAGTAATACAGGAACATTTATGTGGTCCACATTGCTCCACTTTGCATCATCTTGTCATGTGGTTATGAGGTAGTCATGGTACACATTAAAAGAGTTTATATCCAAATTTTCAAGGTTGTATGTCTTTCGTATCACAAGATATTCATAATAGAGTATCGAGCTTAGTAGAAGTAGAGTTACATATGCAAAGTGCATATTGGAATGCTCTTTATTCCATAGTGGATGATTTTTATGATGTGTGGTTTTGAGGAAGTTTTTGAGGATGTTAGAAGTGTATGCACTCCAAGTGGCAAGTGATTTGGTGTTCTATGTGTCGATTCATGGATGAACAGTTGGTTCATTTAGTTGTTGCTTCATCATTTTTTCTATGTGGTGTCGACCTAAGGGTTTTGGGGCATGTGGAGTTGAATTGTGTAATGAGTAGAATCATGGGAGTAATTATAGGTCATTCAAACCTATTTTGGTGAAGAAAACATTTTTTTTTTCTTTCACAAGGTATGTGGCTTAGATTTTTGTGTTGATACATTATGGTGTTATAGATTTCATCTAATTAGGCTGACCTAATTCATTATATATGTGTTTCTAGAATATATGTATATATATAAAAGGTCAATTCAGTGTTGTGATGTAATATGAGATGCAAATGAAGATGTGATATAGAGTGAAGTGTGAAAGGTGATAGTGATGAAGTATGAAGTGTGTAAAGTTTTTTTTTAAGCTTAATTAAAACTGTATCTTAAATGCATGTTGCAAATGCATTGTTAGCAATTCAAAATTTGACAATGAGCCATTCTTCTATTATCTTTTCTATTCTTCATAGTAATTACTTTGGGCAGTGAGCCCTTAGTAGTGAACTACTGGATAGTGAAATCTCCTCCATTTTGTAATCTATTGTACAATCGATTATAATATACTATGAGTTAATCCTCGTCGTGGTTTTTCCCTTTCAAGGTTTTTCCATGTAAATTAGGTGTCCTTGTGTTTATTTATGTGATGCATGGTTTAATTGTTCCTTTCCATTTCTACAAGCTTGATGAGATTCTTTGAATGCATCGTTAAGTTGATGAAGTTAATTAGTTTTAGTAAATACTGATTCACCCCCCCGAGCTCAATATTCTAGTGTGTTGAACACCCAGAATATTGAGAGGGCAGTTTGAATCAGTATTCTCTTAAACCATTCAAACATTAAACATCCAATAACAAAATCATATTCAACTATAATAAAGAAGGAAAACATGGAACATTAACAACAACACATAACACATGAACGCCAAGATTATTATGTGGAAAACCCAAAATGGGAAAAACCGCAGTGAGGATTACCTCACAATATATTATAACTGATTATAGTATATTTATATAAGTGCTCACTACACATGGACTCACTTCCCACAAAGAAAAATATAGAAGAGAGATTGTGGATCACAACCTATTTTGAACTGTTACAATTACATCCTTCGTATGCATGAAATATAGTTCCAATGAAGCTCAATAAATTAACTTTACACACATCATCTGATTCAAATTCAACACGTTCCTTTCCTTTATATTCACATCACTTCAATCTTCTACTTAACATTCACAACTTAAATTCGCACTGCTTCGATAATATTTTCATGTAGGATCTTTGCATCACACATCATATTTTCATGTCATGTCCATCAAAAAACTGAAAGGATCTAACATGTATATATCCACATCAACTCTAACATTAATTAGATTGGCCTAATTAGATGTAGCACTCAAAATATAACTTGTCAGCTTCAATCATTTGCATACATATCTCGTGCCAAGATTCAAAACTCAAAACAACTTAAAATAGGTTAACATGGACCTATATTAGATCCCATGTAAGATAGAAAGACTTATTTAACCTTCACATACCTTCAAACTTGTTAGGTCAGCACAAAATAGGACCTAATAATAAAATCCTTCAACTGTGTATCCACATTTAGACATGCGGACCAAAAAATTTAATACCAACTAGAATTCACACACTATTTCCATCTATCAACTTATCCTCAAAAGCGTAGAGCCAAAAACTTAACTATCAAGGAGTCCAAAGTCTCCCATACAAATGTATTATACAGAGAATAACTTTAATTTTCCAAACCAAATTTTGTTACTCATATCTTTTGATCCAATAGCCAAAACATGATTAAAAATTGGAATGAGATACATCTAACATGTAGAAAATAATGTTAGAAGTGTATAGTGAAACCTTCATTTGTAGACCAGTGTGGACCCAAAAATTGAAGCACAATTACCCAGATTTAATAGAGTTGACACAGTCAATTTATTATTACAAAAAAAATTGTGGGACCAAACCACTTTGAAAAAATGTCTTCCAAAAACACTCCAAAACCTATTAGAACCAACCAAAATTATCTGCATCATCATCATAATCATCAATGAAAACATTGTAATGCTCATGTTTCCAACATTATTATCAATGAAAAACATCTCACTCTTTCAACAATATTTCCCTTTGTCATTGATGGCAACATGGCAAGAATGTAATGCCCCGTCTTAATAACCTAAGAATGTTGCAATAGTGTATAATGGTGTAATAATTTTTTTTTTAAAGTATTAATATTAAGTTAATTAATTGCATACATTCATTAAGTTACTAAACGTTACACTACTTTGAGTTTTCCATAAGTGACTTAAGTATTTCGCATTGTACAATAATAATTAACATAAAGATTAACTTTGCATAACATTGAACATTTCCATTCAAGATAATATAATAAAGTACAAACATGTTTTTTTTTCCATACATTGCATTTGATAGAATATACAATACTCATCCATCTGATGAGGTAGTTCAAATAATAGTTACATTTTACAAATGATCACCTCACAACATTGAGGGATGTTTTAACAATACAAATTTTACAATATACAATGTTGTAATAAGCATAAGTATCCAAACGCGAGCTCTCCATCCATGAAGCTCTCGATGCCATGATCAAAAAATTGGGGACCCAATGGAGTAAGGTGCACGTTCCACCCAACCATGTGGTACCCGTAGGTCCACCCCCCATGCTAGGAGATAGTAATAAGGTTACCTAGACCTAATCTACTAACCCTAGACACTAGTACACAACAAACTAATGGTTACATTGCTTCCAGATTTGTACAATTGAATTAACTACTAATACAAGGTTAACTGTTATTCTAGGTGGAGTGTCATCACAATAATGCAAAGGTTACCCTGGTGTTTCTTCCTAGGTTCTGGCCCCCAATCCTTGGGTTACCCTGGTAACCTCTTACGAAACCCGACCCCTATTGCATACTATTGTGGAATCAAATGTCTTTTGAAGAAACAAGACACCGATTTGCCATTCTAGGCCTTCTCATCTTATACTCATAATTGAAGAAGCTCAAGAGTCATAAGCGAGGCATGTACATCTTGTTAAGTCTTTTAATCTAACTATTGTGTTCTTTAATTATCACTGAGTTACTAACTACTTGTAAGTTACCCTGACACCACTTTGTGTGTCAGCCCTTACAAATAGCCACTCCCCTAAACATAACAAGGATATACTAGTTTTCTATCTAGGGTAGACAAAGTGCACAATACAGCATATAATACCAAATATACCACAATGTACATTACAATCCGTTCAAAAATCAAGTGCACTACCCTAAACTTGTTCAATCATACAAAATCAAAGTTAATTTCACCCCCTCAAAAGACTGGAACTGGAAGACTTTAAATCACATAAGGATAAATTCTTTCCCCCCTTTTACCCAATAACAATAAGACATCTTAAAATGAATACAAGTATATTTTTGGGATATACTAAATCAAATCAAACAATTAAGAAAAAGGAAGTGTTTATTGCTAATAATTCCTTAACAACACAATAGTTCTGTACACATTAAATAAATATACTCATCGAATTCGTAATATGCATAACTATGTAAGCAACAATAAATTTTATTTCTCATTTGCCTAATTTCCATATCCATATTTTATAATAAAAATTATATAACTCCAAACATCAATCTATTCCTAAATCAAATGTCAAAATCATTTAAAATATTAAATTCTAAATATTTAATAAATAAATAAATTATATATATGTATTAAATATTTATAAATTTTGAATTTCGTATTATAAATAAATCAAATTTAATAAATCACATATAAAAATTCACATTTTATTTATAAGGATCGAATTTAATAATGATTAGATGGAAATTTCGCATTCAAAGTTTTTTTAAAGTTACAAATAAAACAAAGACAGACCCACTCGGCCTTTAGTGGGAAGGACGCAGCTTCCAGGGCTGCACCCAGCAGCCACTGGCTGCTGTGCGCAGCCATGGGGGCTGCGCCCCCCTTCTGTAGAATATGGGGAGGGTTTCGGCCCTCCCCAAACTATGTATTATTTTTTTTTAATTTTTTTTTATAAATATAAACATTCCGCGGATAATACCTCCACACCACGAATTTCAATTCATTTTTTTTAATATATATTAGATATTAGTAATTCACCCGTACGACGATTTAATTTAGGGTTTAAAAATAAATAAATAAAATTGTAATGAATTTCATTTCCCTGTGTTTTATTCCATATGACAGTTTTACAGACATATAACTGGTAAAAAGAATTTAAAAATAAAAAATAAAAAAAAATACATGTACAGACAGTTTAATAAACAAATATAAAATCTTACAAACCAAACCAGTTGTTCAACTAGGTATTTATAAATGAAAATTTCTTCTCATAGATTTTAAATAATTTTTACAGAAATTTTCAATATTGGGTTTTAAATTTTTAAACAATAAACCTTTTCTCAAATGAATTCCCCAAACTTTCTTTTCCTATAATCTTCACAGAGGTTTTCAAATTAAATCTAGTTTTATATTCTCTCTTTAAGATTCTTGCAAACAAATAACAGAAAATAACATAAAACCTTCCACAAACATTTGCCAAAAAGTTGCAAATTAATTAAACAGATTTTCTTTTCAAAATTAACAAGAAACCAAATAACAAGAAAAATACCTGTTAATAATTTGTTGCCTATAACTTGAGATTTGGCTGTAGAAAATAAAAAGAATCCTTTGTTGCTCGTAACACACAGAGCTCCAAAACTTCTTCTACCAACACAAAAGTTCCTCCCTCCAAGGGATCTTCCACAAAGAAATACAATCCAAAATACAGAGAGATAACAACTTCTAAGAATTAATGAATTTTACACAGCAAGAATTTTTTTTGCAAAGCTTTGATAATTTCCCCGTGAGGAAATTGAACAACCTCTCTGTTTTTCCCGAGATCCAAAATATCCTCCGTAACCAATTTTTCCTCAACAAGAATCATTTAACACACTGGCACACATGTCGAGAAGTGGTTACAAAATATCTTCTCCACTTCTCGGCAATCTTGCCAATTCCAATTTGCATGCTAATAATTTATTTTATTTTAAATTTAAAAATCAATTTTCAATTGCATGCATTTTTTATTTTATTTTTATTTATTTTCTAATTTTCAAATACAATATAATTTACACACTTAATAATTTAATTTAATTAATTAATTTATTTAATTAAATTAGTTTAATCTTTTAAGATCAACCATTTAACCAAATAAGCTAATTAATGAATTAAATTATCAAGCAAGTAATTTCTTCCACATTTAAAATTAATTTAAATAACAATAATTTAAAACACAAAAACCAACATTAAAATTTAACCAAATTTAACTTTCAACAATTTATTCAAACAGAAAATGACAATACAACCTATGACTCTGGAACTAAATAGACAAAGTACTAAGACTAGGGTTAAAGGCTAGACTAGGGTAAACCAAACTACTATCTCCCGATCAACGTATCCGTTGAGTCTTGACACGCTCAGACCTGAGTACCCAGGTGGAGTCGGTGTCATGTACCTGCAAATTCCTGCAACCAAGCAATAACATGCATACAAATATATATATAAAGCATTAAACAGACACACCGTGCGGAGAAAATCACAGATATCGCAGGGCACTCACAAGCGAGTGATGCGATTCCGTTCTCCACACCAATACACTTCACAACAAACTGACGAAATAAATAGTTGTTAGTCCATCATAACATGTACATAGCAATGATCAACTGAAAGTAAACATCTACACTAACTCAAAGCATATCAGAAAACAATAATCACCATACAAAGTATCATCATGTCACAGAATAATCCACTATCGCTCAAAACCAACGATCAAAATATCCAAACAAGGTATCATATCTAGTAGTGTAAAACACAACAGATAACATAAGCATAAACGGAGGGGTACTACAAAGAATCTCCAATACATTCCCCTTTAACATCAAGGGGAAAGGGAACATATACCAACTATTTTGATATTCATCAAAACTCCCCTAAGAAATGTAAATCATTTATACAAATGAAAATATTAGATTGACTCCCCCAGATTCATGTATTAGGGAAAAAACAAAAAAAATTACTAGAAAACTACTCTACACAATTCACATAAATAAAGAATCTGAATAAAAATACTGAATTGCATGAAAAAGTGAGAAATATGTCAACCAGAGGAGGTTGATGCCTGCAACTTTTGTACATGGGCCTTCCATGCTTTCCTACCTTCTTCTGAATCTTTCTTTTCTCTTGCAAGCAATCTACATAATGTTTCAAATTCCAATAATAACTCTTCTCCTCCTTTCTGGGTGTCAGATACTGGATTCATCTACTTAGCTTTGTCGGCACTCAAAATAGATTTTAAAACAAGAGTTTGGGATTGTCCAAGTCCATTATTTCTCCAAACTGTAGAATGATGTGCTCTTTCTAGGCTTGTAGCTTAAATAATTTCTTATGTGCATATCTTCTATTATATTCCTTGTATCTCCAGTTAGGTTGAGTGTTGGATCATAGGCCCTTGAGGAAGTGTTGATTTGAAACTCAATAGAGTCCATCCCCTTCCTAATTCTTTGTGTGGCCTTATCCCACTTCATGCCATATTGATAAAGAGCCTTTGCCTCATCAATACACCCTTGTGCATCCTTCATCAATTCTGAAAAAAATTTATGTGCAAGAGCATATTACTTAGTAATTTCCAACATTTTGTTATCATTAATTCTCTTCTCAACCTCTTTCTCTCCTTCATCTTTAAGTCTAGAGGCATACACCTTAAAAGAATCAATTAACAATTTTATATTTTCCATATCAGATAGTGATGTATTTATGTTTGCACCAGGTATGGTCTCTTGTAATGCTTTCACCGCTTCCTCCATCATTTCTCCACTTCTTTGGTGCATCTCAATGATTTATTTTCTTTTGGATGCATGAAATACATCTCCCAGTTGTAGCTTGTGGAGGGGAGAGATCTTATCCAAATCTATATTACCTTGTTGCATTAAAAATTTTAGTAGTTGTGATGACAAAATAGGTTGGAACTTGGGTTGCATACTTAATAGATTGTTCAAGGAATCTCTAGAGGAGCTAGAATATTCATCGAAAGGATTTTTAATTTCTACAACCTTTCCCTTGAGGTCCTTTTCCTAGTTATTTTCAAATCTTATTGGTTTCTCTTCTTTTATTTGTGCATCTCCAGATGCATCCTTATCTTCATCTTTCTTTTCTTTCTCTTCTTCCTTCTCTGCACATTTTCATTTTCATTGTCATTATCCTTGTTTTCTTCCTCTACAAGGTTTTCTATGTTAACAAGTAGTTATTTCTGGTACCGAAGGAGTACTATTCTCCTTTGCAATATCTTCTCCAATCAATGCTTCCTCAACATCTTTTATGTCATGTCCTCTATTTCCAGAGGTGTGTTGTCTTATGTAGCTTCTTCATTTGCATCATGCTCATGTTGAGCATCATCTTTCTACACATTTTCTTCAATATTCAATTATGGAGCAGGGGTTTCCATTTTCACTTCTTCTTCATTCACTAGTGTCATTCCTAGTTCCAGTGCTATTTCCTCTACTTTTTCAATACTCTCCTTTCAATGTCTTTCAAGATCACTTCGATCTTTACCTATAAGGGTTGTAACCCTTTGCTTAGTTCTTAGTTCCTTGTTGAATACTGTAGCCAAAGAAGCTTTTTCATCCTTAGAGAGAGGAGCACTTATTCTTTCCAATGCTTCTTCCCTAAGCCTTGCTTCTTCTTCTACAACTTCTTTCCTTATTTCTAACAAAATATTTCATAAATATTCAGGTATTTGTTTCTTGATGTTTTGCATGTCCACTTCAAGAACAAAAATGTATTTGATAATAGCTTCAATAATGGTGGCCTTATCCACCTCATCTACTTCTTTGTACAAGGTTGTAGCTTCTCCCAACATCTCGTTCTGTAAAATACTATTGAATAGTGCCTCTAGCTTCATAGGAGAATGAGGTCTTACTAGCTTTGATTGTCCTTCTTCTTTGCTTTCACCCATAGTCTTCTTTTGACTTGTTTCTTTTCATTTCTTTTTCTCTGGTGGCACCTTCTTAGTGGCCTCTTTCTTCCTTTCCCTCATATGAACTACAAATCTCTTCTTTTCTTCCTATATTTCTTCTTCACTTTGGTGTCAATAATATCAAATCTTCTTCTTTTAGTGCTTGATTCACCTTGTGAAGCATCACTTCTTTTACGGACCAACTGTGGTCCTTCTTCCTCCACTTCTTCTTCTTGTTCTTTTGTTGTATTGACACTTGTAATATTTTCTCGTACTGCCTTTTTATTTTGTATTTTCTTTGCATGTATTTATCATTTGTAAACACACTAAAATAAAGTGCCTCAGCATTGTATGTGTATTATTGGGATTCTTGCACATCACTTTGTGCCTTATTGTACTCGCACTATGTTATAAAGTTCCATGAGGGGGTTTGATGTTTTTCCTTTGTTTACCATCATACCTTTGTCAAGTGAGTGTTCCTTCCACAATAGCAGCCTCATGCATGTGTGACTTTTGTTTTCACACCCTTTATATGTGGGTACTTTCATGTTTTCATGTACAAATGTTCTTGATTCTTCTTCCTGCACTTCTTTTTAGGATTGAGTTTTAGTGTACTTGTCTACCTCTCTCTTGTCAGCATTATGGGGGGGCTTCTATTGTTGGTGTTAATGCTTCTTTGGTTTCACGTTGGAGTGAGCTATGTATACAGTATTTGTTCCTATGTACAAGGTGGATGCAGCTGCTGGTTACCCATGCATTTCAGTGAGATGGATCACTTACCATATGGACACTCGTGCATTCCTATTTTTCAGCATTTCAGTAGTCATTCTACGACAGAGTTTGTAGCTTCTTCATAGCACTTCTGTGGTGTTTTACATGTTCATCCTTTGCTCCTATCTTTTGGGACAATTTCCTCTTGTCTAGAGGCTTCTTAGACCACTTGTATTTCTCTCTTTTGGAGAGGATTTTTTCCCATGAGGTTTTCTCTTTTTCTCTTGTTGTGAGAGATCTTTTACATTTGTACATGGGTACCTCATCTAGCCTTAGTTTTTGGGACCCATATTTTCTTTCATGCATCTGTCCTTAGTTTTTTAGCTTCTCCCTAAGTTCATCTTAAGGGGGGGTGTTAGAGTAATAGGTTGTTTACTTGATTAATTTAATCCTGTTGATTAATTAATTAAGTCACCTTTACTTTATTTCACTTAAGCTAAACTTAGGAATCTTTATTTATGCATTATTAAATTAGTAATGTTGTCTTGTTCATTATGATCTTGACACTTGTCACATGCTAATTTAATCCTCTTCCTAGGGTTTTCACTTTAGGGTTTTGATCTCCTTTCTTAAGGATTGATCTCTTTGTAATTATTCATTCTAGTTAATGCATATTTGCTTCATGTTTGCAGAGCACCATTCTTGTGTCTCTTGATCTCCTTTCATGATAATTTATTTGTTTGCAAGTGTTCATTGGGATCTGTGAGGTTGGATTATCAACTTCTACAGGGGTAGCATGTGGTGTTGTAGCAATAGTTTTCTTCTTCTCAACTCTTTTAGTTTGCACAACCAGAGGGGATTTCTCCCTTACCAGAGGACTAATATTTGATTTCATCTTCTCTCCAATAGGTTGCTTAGTCCCAAAGGAATTTTGAATAGGAGGAGTGGTAGCTATCATACCATATCTTCTTGTGCTTTTGGGTCCTCCAACAACACTAGATTCTCCCTTATCTTTTTCCCTTGTATGTTGCATTTGTTCCCTAGAGATGCCATGCCCATCTCCTCTGCAATCACTTCAACCATCTTTTTAACTTTATTTTGAATTATTGGATTCTTCTACTCCATGTGTACCTCCATAGGACTCTTAAACAAAAGAGCAGCTAAACCAACAACATCCTCCTTAGTTACTTCATATCCCAATTCAAGGATCCATAGATACCTTGGTTCTACTACTTCCATGATGCAATGGTCTATTGACATTAGAAATGTGATGTCATTCTCATATATCTTTACCATATTTTTTGGAATTCTATCTCTAGCTTGCATCTCTTTTTGGGAAAATGAAAAGAGGGTCAAGTAAGAGCCTCATCTTGAGCATTTATGTCACCAAGACTCCTCATAAAGTCTAAAATCTGATGGGAAATCGGTCTTCCTTTCAATCAAGACATACCTTTTGTTCTAAGAAGCCCCTTCAAGAAATAAAATAGGAAACATACAACCAAAGTACCATATTTAAATGCATATTTCTTCTATTTAGTATGACTCAATTTTTCTATCAATTGTTGCCCTAACAACTCACAAAGATCATAGTCTACAACCTTTTCAACCATTTCATATTCCACATTAACTGTGGTGGAAAACACTAAATTTTCCCTATTTGTGAAATAGATCTTGTAACCAATTATCATTGCAGCATACCTCAAAGATGGGTTTCTAATTGTGTTAATAGTGAGGGCTCTCTTGTCATAGGTTGCACCTGTAAGTTCCATAGCTACTTCATTCTTAACACATTTCAATACTGGAACAGGTCTAAAGGAGCATAGACCTATAACCTCTCTTATTACATCCTTTTTTATCATTCCAGGCATTTTAGTCCAAACAAATTTAACATGAATTATTTTAAGTGTCATTCCAAACCACTTATCCTTAAGGAAGAAATTTGGAAACCATTTCCATACAGTCAGTTTCTTCACAACTAGGTTTTTGTATTAAGGTTTTAGGGAAAAATCATCTCCAGTTAACTCATTTTTCCACAAATCTCATAGCTTACTATGATCATATTCATCCATTTTTCCATGAATATATATTTTGACATCCTCAATTGGAAAAAACCCATATGGAACATGAGAAAATGCACCCAACAATTTGTCCTCTATGGATTTCACATGATACTTCTTGAATTTACGTTGTACTTGATAACCCTTGGTGTAGCCATTGTAAAATAGATTCAAACTGATTTCAAAAAAAGTGTTTTGAAAACTATGGTAAACAATATTTGTAAATATGTTTTGTTTCACTTGCCAAACTAGGATTTTGATGATGCACTAAATCTCAATTCACCCTAATCACTTTTATTTCACACCTCCAGTGTTCTACTTCCTCTTGAATGCTTTTGTGAATGAATTTTCCTTACTGGAATCACTTATAATCCTTTGATATAACCTAATTTTTCATTAAATGCTTCAAACAATAAAGCTATCAACCCATCATCTATATGCATAGTGCAAACTTCTAGATTAAGACATTTTATTTTGCAATCTTTACCAATATATCAAGCATGTTGATCTTCATCATATTTCTTCATGTTGAGGAATCAACACCTCATCTCTAGGGGGAAATAAGATGTTCATTAAAGCTCCCCTAAGCCATAGCTCTTAACTTAGTTTGTAGAGGAAATGTCTGCACTGGAGGATGGTACAAATTCTTCCTTGACTTCTGTCTCTTCCTTATTTTTCCAAATATTTTTCATTTCCTTCTTTGTTTCTATTGGATCCACCTTTTTCACTGGTTCATTCCTCTTTACCAGATTATCTTTCCTTATAGTTTTGCTTCTACAGAACTTTGATATGTGTCCATGACTACTGTAATTGTAGCATACAACATTCTTTTGAATAGTATTCCTTCCATTCATTTTGGATCTATATTGATTAGCTTTGTTCTCAAATCCATATCATGTAGAGTAGTAGCCATTGGAAGATTGAATCATTCTACCATTGTTATAGCCATTCATCATTTGACTTCTACATTCACTAGCTCTATGGCCAAATTTCGTTCATGTAAAGCATTGATTCATTATGCTTCTACATTTTATTCCCTTATGTCCAAATCTATTGCAAGAGTAACAAGAACCACTAAGATATGGGTAGCTTTGTGCATTTGGTTTTTAGACTGATGGTCTTCTAGCTTCATTCATTTGATTCCATATTTGCTTGTCATTGTTCTTCTTATCTTCAATCTTCTTTAGTCCATTGATCTTCTATTCTACATTTGAATTTCTCCTATCTCAAACCCTAATCCACCTTTATCTTTAGAGCCTTTTTTATTTGCAATCATCTCATTAATATTTGCAGCACTCATTTTGAATTTTTCTTCATGACTTCTTGCTTTCTCCAAATTAGATCTCAAATTTACCACTTCTTGTTCAAGCTTTGTGCATTCCTCTAATTTTCTTTTCACCATTGCATTCAAGCATTCTTAAATTCTTTTCTTTTCTTCAACTTGCACTTTTAGAACAATGATGGATTCATTTGCTTACTTCAATTGCTCACTGAATTCCTTATGACTTTCTCTAAACTTCTTGATTTTCTCTCTCAATTTTCTAATGCATTCATTTGCTTCTTTGATATTTTCTTTCAAATCTCTATTCTCATCTTTAGCTTTTTTAAAATCTTCAAGGGAAACTTTGATTTCTCCATCTTTGTCAAGCATGCAATCTTCTATAATTTTGATAGTAGGAATCTCATCTGGAGGAGTAGGAAATTTTCTATCAGCCATGTGTTCAACCTCCAAGACCTTCCCCAAGCGGTTAAGCTCTTTCCAAGGAACCAAGCTCTGATACCAATTGTTGAACACCTAGAATACTAAGAGGGGGGGTGAATCGGTATTCTCTTAAACCATTCAAACATTAAACATCCAATTACCAAATCATATTCAACAGTAATAAAGAAGGAAATCATGAAACGTTAACAACACCACATAACACATGAACACCAATATTTTTACATGGAAAACCCAAAATGGGAAAAACCACAGTGAAGATTAGCTGACAACATATTATAATGAGTTATAGTATATTTACAAAAGTGCTCAATGTAGGTGGACTCACTTTCCAAGTGGACTCACTACCCACAGAGAAAAAGATAGAAGAGAGATTATGGCTCACAACCTATTTTGAACTATTGCAATTGCAATTGCATCTTTCATATGCATGAAATGTATAGTTTCAATGAAGCTCAATAAACTGACTTTACAAACTTCATCTCATTTAGATTCAACACTCCACTTTCCTCTACATTCACATCACTTCAATCTTATAATCAACATTCACGACTTAAATGAACACACTTCTTTAATAATATTTGCATGTAGGATCTTCACATCACACATCATATGTTCATGTCATCCATCAAAACTGAAAGGATCTAACCTATATATCCACATCAACTCTAACATTAATTAGGTCATCCTAATTTTAGATGTAGCACTCAAAATATAACTTGTTAGATTCAATCCTTTTCATACATATCTCGTGCCAAGATTCAAAACTCAAAACTACTTAAAATAGGTCAGCATGGACCTATATTAGATCCCACATAAGACTACAACGCTTATTTAACCTTCACATACCTTCAAACTTGTTAGGTCAGCATGACATAGGACCTACTAATGAAATCCTTCAATTGTGTATGGGTGATCCCATAATACTGGTTTACAATTTTTGGCCAAACTGGACACTGAATTGATTTTTTCTAACTAAATCTTCACTTTTGGGCACCTATAGCAGCTAAACTGTGAGGAATTTGAAGATGATGGAAACTAGTGATTTGTGAAATTTTTCTGTAGATTCTAAATAGTTTTTTATCAAGAATTTTGGAATTAGATTTCACTTCTTTTTCCATCTCCTTTGAAAACTAGTTTTTTTTAGTAAACACCATTTTTAAGGAGTGATGCTCACCATATACAACATAACTTTTTTTCCATGAAGGATAAAATTCTATTTTTTTTAAATTTAGATTTGTAACTATGATATCTAGCACTTTCATTTGGTTTCATAGTGTTTTATTGAATATTTTTTCCTTAATCAAGTTTCGAAGTCAAACCAATTATAATTCAGACATAGGAGGACTGTATACAACATAAAAAAATTTGTATGCATCGAAATTCTTCTTTTTTTGTTGGATCAAGGACTTCAATATCTAGTGCACTAATATTTTTCAAAAAAAAAAATGATAATATGCTATTTTTCGACATGTGCATAATAGAGAGCTTGATTTTTAGTGAAAAACTTACATTCACAAGAAATAAAAAATAATAATAATAATAAAATTAAATTTATTTAAAATTATACTTTTGGGAAGTTTATAATAAGGACTACATACTTACAAAAATAAATTTTAAATGAATTCATTTGATCCCCCAAAAGGTAAATCAAAAGTGGTTTTTTATCAACATTTTGATAGGTGTAAAGGTGACTCCGTTATAGGTATGGTTTAAAACTAGCAGGCTTCTATCCAAGGGGGTTTGATTTAAGGTGGTTTGATCAAACCATCTTCAATTTGAATCCTTTAAATGTAAATTTTCAAGGATTAAATCATTATATTTTCTAAAAATATGTGATTTCAGCAAAAATCAAGATCTCTCAAAAATTGTAAACTACTATTGTGGGATCACCTGTATCCACATTTGGACACATGGACCTCAAAATTCAATACTAACTAGACTTCACACACTACTTCCATCTATCAACTTATCCTCAAAAGAACAGATCCAAAAACTTAACTATGGAGGAGTGCAAACTCTCTAACACAAATACACTATACAAAGGATAATTGCACTTTGTCATACCAACTTCTATTAACTCATATCATTCAATGCAATAGCCAAAACATGATGAAACCTTAGAATCAGATGCATCTAGAACATGTAGAAAAATAATGTTAGAAGTGTAGAGTGAAACCTTCATTTGTGGACTGGTGTGGACTCAAAAATTGAAGCACTATTACATAGAGTTAACAGAGTTGGCACTTAGTCAATTTCTTATTACAAACAACTTTGCCTGACCAAACCATTGCACAAAATGTCTTCCACAAACACTCCAAAACTTGTTAGAAGCAACCAAAATGATCTACATCATGATCTCCATATCTGGATACATTGTCGACATCAATGGCAACATTGTAATGCTCATGTTGCCAACAACATCATTAATGACAAACATCTCATTTTTTCAATAGGGTGTTCAACAATAAATTTATTAGGGGTGCATTGTCTTGTGTGTCTTTCTATATGATCACCTAAACATAGCAAAGATATGATTTCATGCAATATAATCCATATGTTACACTTAAAAAAAAAAAAAAACAACTTAAAGACATTTTCAAATGGAAATAGATAACAAAAAAATTATAACAAGATGGCATAGCTATCCATTTCAAAAAATAACCTATAATCTTATTAAAATGAATAAAAAATTTAACATGGATGAAATATTTTGGTTCACTCTACTTATATTGCAATCTACCTTTATGTTGTTTATTCATGTAGAATGAGAGCAACAATTAATTTTATTAAAAAATATATCATTTTTTCCTTTTTAGCCATCACAATGGCCACTTTTTCTAAGTAACCAAATTTTATTGTATTTTATTTTATTAAGTTACTTCATGATTTGAAGTGTTGTAATCCTATAGTGATATAAATATATTTTTCTTTGCAAGGATTTGTAGTTTGATGATATGCATTGTAATCAATTGTCAAACTAGATTCTATGGCATATATGTGAAGATGTCAACTATTTCTTATAGTTTTTATTTTATATGTTATTCTTCAAATATTTTTTCTCCTGTAATGAGCTTCATAGTCTTTACAAATTAATTGATTATATTTACTATTAGTACAAACAAGATACTGTTTAACAAAAATATATGTTTTCTTTTATAAATATATGTAACTAATATAATCATTTTCTAGAATATTGGTAATTGAATTTAATGTTTTATCATTTACTAAAATAAGATTTGTATGTCTCATGGTGCACCCACATTCCTTGTGAAAGCATATATGTTGTTAGACACCTTTAAATCGATTTCTTCTTTAAAAAAAATGTTTTTTCTCTCCATTAAAAGATTTTGAGCACCTTTGCTAAAAAAAATTAAGTTTGATGTTTTCAATATTACGTGAAATTTGTTGTGTAAAAATTAATAGAACAAAAATCACCCTACATAGCCTTATCTATAACTATCTAGTTGTGTGACCACAAGAACCTTCTTATTTATATATAATTTTTTATCTAATTTTTAGGTGTAATGAACATTCCAAGTTTGAAGTTTCCAATTTAATTTTTAAAAATATTATATAGTTTAATGTTATATTTATATATGATATTTCTATTTGTTAAAAACAAACAATTTGAAATTTTTCATAAGTTGTACAAAAATATTACAATTTACTTCATACATAACCCCACTATATACTAAAAATAACAAAATTAATTATGCCGAGAGGCGTAACCTACAGCAGCACGGGTGGAGCGTGACTGTGTAAAAAAAAAATGTTAACTTATAAAAAGTAAAAGCCGACAACCAAAGCGTTTATTAAATATTATATATTTTCCATCATAAATTTTCCAACTAATAGTGGGAATAAATACAGAGGTGCAAATAGTGCGAATAAATATAAGGTGCAGATAAATATGTGAGAGAAAAAAAGTAAGTTACATTATAATATTTGTTTTATTATAAGTAAATAAATTTTTAATAAAATATCTATTAAAAGAAAGTAAATTTTTTTTAGTTTTATTCTTTTTGGGTAAAAAAATAATTCTATTATAATGCTTTTCAATTACAAATAAGAAAGTAATTTAATGTAAAATATAAATATATTATTAATTGTTTTTAGTTTTATTCTTTTAGGGTAAAAAAGTTAATTTCATAATGCTTATATTATAATATTTTTTTATAAGCAAGTAAATAATTTTTAATAAAATATCTATTATAAGAAAGTAAATATTTTTTTAGTTTTATTCTTTTTAGGGTAAAAAAGTAATTCTATTATAATGCTTTTCAATTACAAATAAGAAAGTAATTTAATGTAAAATATAAATGTATTATTAATTGTTTTTAGTTTTATTCTTTTAGGGTAAAAAAGTTAATTGCATTAAAATGTTTTTAATGCTTACATTATAATATTTATTTATAAGCAAGTAAATAATTTTTTAATAAAATATCTATTATGTGATTAATATATCACATACAAAAACAAGCAAATAGTGCAATGGATTAATATATTTGATTTGTAATTGAAGGGTTATGGGTTCAACTCTCATTGTGGGTTTAAAAATTAATATATTTTTTAATTTATTTATTTATTACTAATTTTATTGAAAAAGTTATTAATTAACATAATTGTAATCATAAAAAAATCAAAATAAACATGTAGTGCAATGGATTAGTGTGTTTTGTTTATAATCGTAAGGTTGTGGGTTCAATTCTCATTTGGATTCAAAATTTAATATATTTTTCAATTAAAAGTGAATATTACTATGAAATGGTATGTGTAGAAAATAGAAGGCAACCCTATTTTATGAGGGTGTTGTATTCCATTAAATTGTTTCTATATATATCAATTCCATTAAATCTAAAGTGACTTACTTTGATAGCATGCACTTTCTTTATGTTTGCTAACCTTAATTTTATTGTTCTTTTATTTTCAGCGAATAATCTAATTAAAAATGTCACGGAACGAATCAGAAATCATAGTTGAAAGCCCAACTGCCTCTATAAGGTCAAATGATTTTGTTGAAACCCCTATCGACAAATGTGCAAGAATAGTTTTAGAGTGTTGCAATAACATTGTCAAAGAAATTGAAAATACAAGCTTAATGATCGATGATGATGTTGAGGAACTGGAAATAATGACAATGGAAGCTGTTGCAAAAAAAGTTCATGAGGCATATACTATAGTAGGTGCATTTCCAAATATGCTCAAAGACGTATATAAAGATCACTATGAAAATAAAGGTCGTAATACCGATCTCATTGCTGAAGAATTTGTAATGTATTTACACCATTACAATGAGATGTTATTACTATAATCCCTTTTTATTTGACCTTCAATACTTCTTACATTTACAAACTTTGAAGACTTTAAAAAAAAAATTGAAGAGGATGTGTGGCAACATACAAGACTTCCATTATGCTACTCATTATTTGTAATGTACATGGTTTTTTTAAATGTGTGGTATTAAATATATTTTTTAAGTGGATGTGTGCCAAATCTATACGAAATATTACATGTGCTTCAAATATAAGTTACAATATTTTTAAGCAAATTTTTAAAGTTTTTTTACACATTTTATCCAATTTTTATTTTCAAATTTTAAATGATTTAGAAAAAAAATCATGTTATACAAATGATAATAGCAATTAAATATATATATATGAAAATTGATTATGATCTTCATGATTGAAAAAATTAGATGCCTTGATAAATCTCTACATACTTTATATAATTATATAAATAAAAAATTAATATTTAATTTGTATTTTTAATAAATTATTCAATAAATGTTTGGAAATCAATCTTCACCTAACCCTAATTCTAACTATATCTCCTAACCCTAACCCTAAACAAAATTAATAAACCTAACCCTAACCCAAACCCTAATCCTAAAAATAATCCTAACCCTAACCCTAACCCTAATACTAATACTAATACTAATACTAACTGTAACCCTAATCCTAACCCTAACCCTAATAAAAGTTTGAACCTAACCATGTTTGACCCCTAACCATAACTTATATTATATTTTTATAATAAATAAACTAAAATATTATTATTTATCTAATAATATAATCAAATAATATAATGTTTCCTTCATCTATCTCCAATAGTGGACCCGCAAATACATACTCATCTGCATTTGAATCAAACTCCATATAAACATAATTCAGTTGGTAAAAATGTTTTGATCTGAATTGCATGTTGGTCAAAAATGTTTTGATCTGAATTACATGTAAGTTCACTAAGCAGGTCTTGTGAATGGAGCTTTAGGATACATCAGAAATATCATATACAAACCTGGATGTGGCCCACCAGATCCACCTACATATGTTATGGTTGAATTTGATAATTACTCTGGAATTCCTTTTGAAGATGCATCTCCAAATTTAATTCCAATTTCACCAATACAAAGGGGCCGCACACATCAATTGCCCCTACGATTGGCTTGGGCACTAACGATCCACAAATCACAAGGGTTAACTCTTTCCAAGGCAACAATTGATATAGGACCAAGAGAAAGGGCAGGAATAACATTTGTTGCTATATCAAGTGTTAAGTCTTTGGATGGAATTAGAATCTCACCACCATTTACATATGATCGTTATGAAAAAATGAAGATAGGAAAGCAACTCGCCAAAAGAAAATCAGAAGAAGAAAGACTAAAATCTTTGGAAACATAACATTTTTAAGTGATGTATATATTTTTCAAGTGAATTCTTCTATTAATATTGATATTAAATTTTTGATATAAAAGATGAATTCTCTCATTCATTATGAATTCCTATTGTACACATCTCTTTGTGCATTTGAATAAATATGATATGAATCATGATTTGTACTAAGTATTATAATTCTTTATTTAAAATAAAATAAGTGATAAATCTATATATATATATATATATATATATATATATATATATATATATATATATATATATCTATCTTAATATATTAATCTATATATTATACGCGGAGACATATCATTTTTGAGGCGTATTTTTTAAATTCAAAAAGCAAAAAAGTGAAAAAAATACGGTTCGAAAATGATATCTCTCAGCGTATAATATATAGATTAATATATTAAGATAGATAAACTAGTAAATATAATCATAGATGAACATGTTGAACATTAATTGTTATAACTTCTATCTAAGCCTGGAAAAATCTCTACAAAACAGAGAAGTAACTACAAGGATTCCAAACAAGATATTACATGTGGGATAATTGTTTTATTGAAATTGGACTCTGAAGAATCCAAAATTAAAGGGATAACGTTTGTTAGTAATGAACATCATCCACGTGTCAAAAGCATAGTCATGTGTTAAATTCGATCTCCTCCACAACAATAGCATTTGGATCTTGACTAACATTTGTACAAAGGATTTAATGGAATATGGTATGCATACGTGTGTACAGTAACATATTTGGTAAAAATATATAAATAAATCAAATAGAAATGGGTAGGCGAGACACGTAGGAGGGTGAGAGAAGCCTGTATATGATTATTATTGAAAGGTTTGGCAATTGGCAGAATTTATCTCTAATGCAGTCATTATCCTACCGATCGCAAAATTTTTGTAACAGTTGTATCTATAATGCAGTCATTATCCTAGAGATCCAAAAAAAGTGGAATTGGATTTAATTTGAGGGTATCTAATGAAAAAGTAGGATGTGTTGGAGGAAGATTGAAAAGGTTAAAATTAAATGTGGAATTAGAATTGATAGATATATTTATTTTGAAGTGTATTTAAAAAGAGATATATTGTGTAATAGGTTTTTTTTTTTTAAAGTAATACTAGAATAATAAATTTTGTAATTTTGGGAAAATTATTATTTATTTGAAAATGTTTATATGGAAAGTTTGAGGCTATTATCATGACTATGTCATTATGTAATTATATAGGAAAAGGTCAATTCATTACATAAATATTGTTAGAAAACAAGCACTATAATCTTATGGAGGTAAAGTGGCAACCAATATGATATACCTATTCTATTGAAACTTATGAAAAAGACCTTTCAATTAGATTGAATGGATGTATCATTAAAAAATGAAAGTGTCAAAGTCCAATCTCTAGTAGAAAATAATGTTTGCATTGACTACAAGCATGCATACAAAATAATGTCTTTATGAGATGGAAAAATGAGAGAATATAAAAGGGTACAATGAATTATGAATCCAATAGTTTACATCATCTAATAACACTTCACAACCATTATTCAATAGAATGATAGATAAAGTAATGCTGATATTTTGAAACAAATTTGAAGATAAATGTACATTAGAACAGCTAGTCAACTTATTTTATTTTTTCTCTCTCATTGATTCATGTGTATTAGTATCTCAAGAATTAATAATGAAATATTGTAAATATTTTTTTATTTAAATATAAAAAATAAATAATTGATAGAGAGACATTTTACATGATGTTAAAAAATCACATTTATCATCTATATCGAAAGATAACCAAGGCACCATCCATATACTTTAAAAAAGTCAAACTATCCAAATATTTAAAATAATAAGTGCATATATAAAAGAAATAAAATATAATTAATATATTTTAAAAAAATCAATCTCTAAATAGGCAAAAATCAAATAAAAATAAACGTAATCAAATAATTACATATAGAAATAAAGCATATAAATATAAAATACAGATAAAATAAACTAACATAATTATTTATTTTACTATGTTAACAATAAAAATTAAATATATACAATAAATTAATTAATTTGTATTTAGTAAAAAAAAAATATTACTTTTCATAAATATAAAGATTTCGAAATGAAACTATTAAAAAATAAGATAAAAATATATAATAAAATAATGAAAAAATTGTAAAGTAAAGTAAAATAACTCTTAAATCAAATTTGACCATTGTTTTGAGTCAAAATTACTCTATTTTATTGGTGTATTCTAAAAATTAATCTGAGGGTATTCAATCCAACATAGGATATGTGGAAGAAGATAAAGAGAATATGAATATAAACTAAAATTGGATATGTAAGTAGATTTGACAAAGGGTAGGTTATTATTAGTTTACTTTATTTGATGTATTTTAAAATTTAATTTGAGTATAGACAAAAATAATCTTAAGTAAAGAAAATTAACTTTTCAAATAAAAAATAAAGTAAAAACATAACACAAATAATTAAATGTTAGAGTGAATAATTTATCTATTCACTATACTTAAGTGTACTTAGTTTGATGAAGTTAAACAACATATTGTCTAACTTAATGTGCAACCTTTTAGACCTCTAGAGGTTACCAAGTTATTTGGTAAACCCCATGTGCTATCTTTTTGAGGTTGGAATACATTCTATTTCACCTCAAAGGTCACTCAACACTTGGCATCAAGGTTGATGACTTGGTTAAATAGGTGGTTTGCACATTCCTAATGATCCTAAGATTGACACCTATAGGACACTTGTCTACTCATTTTTATCACTTCATCGGGCACTTTTCAATCCACACCATAGGTGGATTGCCTCTTCCTTACCTATATATGCAAGGCTTTATACTCACTGCAATTTGGATCAACTAAATACAATATTAGACATTATTCATTGTGCTTATTTCTCATCTCCATAATTTCCTATTTCTTATATGGTATAAGAGCCATACAATAAAAATTCCTCCCAAAATCTTGCTTCAAGTGTATTTTAGAGTTCCATGCAATTTGATTTGTATGTAAAAATTATCTTTATTGAGGTGCAATATGTAGTTTATTCATTTATTTGTAAAAAATAAATAGCAGAGGGCCAATTCACTCTCTGCCAATCTACCTTTGGTAGAAAATTTGGATTAGATGCAAGCTTTTGGATGAACTGCTATTTTGTTAGTTTGTTGTTTCTATCAATGCTAATAGTTTACAGGCTCTCAGTGATTGCGATTGCAGATTTATTTGCCTTCGGGCGTGACAGAGGAATCTAAGGCATGAGGCAATATTTGGTGAATACTAGACCTACAGAGTGGAATTGGAGGACTTAATTTATGTTGAAGTGGCACTAACCTCTACCCCACACACCCTTCTCTTCTAGCCACACAGGCCACAAACATTTGTAGATTAAATGTGCATCTAGTTTTTCTCCTTCAAGGTCTCATCATCCACTACACCTAAGCAGTTGATCTGCTTTATCTGTGTTTCCTTTCTCGGTGCATTGAATCGACTTGAGTTGTAGCATTGAATCGACCCAAGAAGTGCTGTGTTTGAATTTGGGGTTGTGTGGCATGATTACATCTTGGCTCTTTCTATTTTTGTGGCATTAGAACCGTTGAAGAGTTTGTTGTGGCATTGGAAAGCATTGGAACCATTCAAATAGTCCATCAAATCTAGTATGCGACTTGTTTTGAAGAAAATTGGCAAGGAATCAAGGTTTCATTCACACGCGCCCTTAGTAATTCAATCATGCAGATCCATTATGACCCATGCTCATCTTTGGAAAATTGATTGTTTGTTGGCCCTTAAAAAAACCATGCATCCCTCTCAAAGCATTTTCACTCCTCCAAGCGGCCTCCAAATTCTTGTTGGCTTCATTTGACTCAGTCAAAGAGTCCATCCGCCCCAAGTAAGGTTAAGTGTCAGTCAAGGGAATATGGCTTGCAGCCATGTGTCATGTGTAGGTCGTCATTTCTTATAGATTAAGTGGCCTTCTTACCTACATATCCCTGCCCCACATGACCTAGAGAAGATTTGGTAAACCATAGTTTGGTGGCACCTCTTCTCCTTCAATGATCTCCTCAAATCAAGCTTGGCTCACAGCCTTTTGACACCAGCTTCACACCCCAAATCAAAGGCCATTTTATGCAATATTATTTATTGTCGTCTTTAATATCAAATTACTATTGTAATTGTTAGTATTTAATGCTAACTTCTTATTGGATAGTTGATTGTGAAGATTTTCAAAAGGTTGGAAAAGGGAGGGTCATTTTTTCAAATAGCAAGTTAGTAAATGCACTCACATAAAGTACCACAAAAAATTGAATGTGTTCTTTAGGGAGGGAATTTGGAAAAAATGTACTTACACTGAATTATAAAGTGTAATGGGAGGTTGTGTAGAGCCTTGATTTGACATCACAGTTGTGGATCCTCGTGATTTAACATCACAACAATGTCTCCTCATGATTCTCACATCATTCATGTGTGTCTTGGTGCACACCCTTTTTCAATTGCTTGTATATCTCTACGTTCCTTGTACACTATAGTGCCTGATTTTAGTTGGTTTGCTTCTTCTCTTAGCATTAAACAGGGACTATAGAAGTGTTATGGTAATTCTTCTTTCAATGAAGAAGTGGAGGAATCTTCTTCTTGGGAGGCCTCATGAACCTTCTATCTTGATCTCTTGTATGGGGGATTATTTCAGTGGATCATATTTTTTGAAATTCTAGTACTCCTAATCAGAGTACTATCTATATTTTCAACTTCAAAGAGTTTGATTGACTTTATGTACATGGTTGAGTAGTGTTCCAATGTTCACTCATGCAGTATTTTGTATATCTTATTTTGATCTACATTTCTTGAATATTTTTTGATTCAAACAAACACCAATTCATCATCAATAGGGTTTACAATTCTACATGCTTCAAGAGTTATTCATCATCATGTTCCTATCATCATGGGACATATTTTTTAGATCTTAAATCCTTCTCTTTCTCTTTTTGGATAGGAGTTTTGTTCCCACTAGGTTTTCTCCTTTACTCCACTTTATGAGAGAATGCATTGTACATGGGTACCTAACATGGCCTCTAGCAAGGACCCATTTCATTTCTATCTATTTGCAATTTTGTGATCTCCCCGAGTATCACTTAAGGGGGTGCTAGAAGGAATGATTTATCTATTCATTATACTTAAGTGCACTTAGGTTGATGAGGTTAGACAACATCTTGTCTAAATGAATGTGCAACCTTTTAGACTTCTAGAGGTCACCAAGTTATTTGGTAAACCATATGTGCTATTTTTTTGAGGTTGGAAGAGTTTTCATCTCACCTCAAAGGTCACTCAACACTTGGCATCAAGGTTGATGACTTGGTCAAATAGGTTGTTGGTTTGCACATTCCTATTGCTCCTAAGATTGACACCTATAGGACACTTGTCTTCTCATTTGTGTCACATCATGGGGCACTTGTCAATCCACATGATAGCTGGATTGCATCTTTCTTGCTTATTTAAGCAAGGTCATTGTAGATTCAAATTAACTCAGAATGTAAATTAGACTGATCATTTTATGCAAGTGTGTTTTTGTGGAAGCACAAAGTTTTTGTTGTTATGAACTTTAATGAAAATCCTAATATTAAATGTAGAAATAAAGCATATAAATATAAAATATAGATAAAACAAACAAACATTATTTTTATTTTACTTTGTTAGCAATAAAAATTAAATATATGTAATAAATTAAATAATTTGTATTTAGTCAAGAAATTATTATTTTTCTTAAATATAAGGATGTCAAAATAAAACTATTAAAAAATAAGAAATATATATAATAAAATAATGAAATACTTGTAAAGCAAAGTAAAATAATACTTATCATCATTATCAGTAATTGTTGCTATTCCTTTTGTTGTTTCTTTGTTGGTGTTCTTTCTCTGTATGTAATCGCATCACTGTGTTTGTACTTTAATTTTCCAAGCTGACCTTCCATCATGCCTCACGAATGCGACCACATTCTGTTCTGACCTACGCAGCTCTTCTATGATCTCGGTTGCATATAATACTTTAATTTAGCTTTCATGATCTCTGTTGCATATTCTAAATATCAGTGGAGTCTATGGCAAGATGCAGTACAGACCTTTTTTTTCTGCAAAAGTTGAGGCTATATTCATAGATTCTCAGGAATTGTATCCACATCCTTAATGAAACTACCGTGTTAGTTAGCAGTCAACACGAACAGGTTATTGAAATCACAAATCACTCATCTCTTACTCTTCCCAGACTGTTTTAGATAATTTATGATTTTTGGGTTTGTAATTATATGTTAAATCTTCTTTTATTTTGACAGTAAAATATTCTTTAAAAAGTTTGGATCTTGTCAAAAATCTATCTTTACTCTCTATCCACAAAATTAATTATTTTATTCTACACATAATTGACAAAATAAATTAATAAATATAGAATTTTTAATTTCATTTTTTAATAAGAGTTATTTTTAATTAGCCGATAGGCGACATATAGTGTGAAATTTGAGCCTGAAGTCTCATGCCTGCAAACAACAGTTGAGCTGGTCGAAAATAAGTTTCTGCTGCATTAAATGGTAAATCAGTTGTCACTTTATGGTAGAAGGTTCCAAAATATCAGGTGAAAGCTTCCAAAATCTCACCTATCATGTAAAATCCACATAAATATTGATTTTCAAACTAGATGAGAACTTTCTATTTCCATATGCAGTATTTTTTGTTAGTTTGATGGTAACTTTCCTTTATAATACCCAATTTAAAAATCTAGATTTGACTAAGTTTATTTCATTCCATTGTTTAGCGTGTATTATTAATTATTTAATCCAACCATATGCAACTAGAACTTGCAGTACAATGCATCCATATGGACCCATGCACAAACACACACTCTCTAACATATTAGCATATATATAATTTTCTATTGGCATAATCCTTGAACCTTCTTTAGGTGGAAATGCTACCACTATATTGTTCGGGTTAACCCATCATTAGATGTACACTTTATATAGTTGTAGAAAATTAGAAGATGAGAAACATGGGAGCTACTAATAATTCAAGTTGAGAGTAAAACGTTTAGCAATCTTTGTCATCTTTGTGTTTCTTCAATTGATTTTATGAATTACTTTGTTTAAACTTAAAATAATAGATTAACCTCTTAAATTTTTATCTTGGCAATTGTTTTTTTTTTTGATAAAAGTGGCTAAGCCACTGAACTTTTATTAAATAAAAGAAAATACATCAATTCAAAATAAAACTCAATCCTAAAACTAGGAGCTCAGAGTAAACAATTGTAAAAATGAGCATACTTCAGAGAAACCCAACCAATGGAAAACCTAGAGAAGACAATAGGAAGCCACCCACCATCCCTTACTTTAAAACTATTTTTATATTTGTTTTTATTTTTTATTGCACACTAAAACATCTACTCATGTTGCGTCATTTATCATCAACTCAATTCATTTCACATTGTATAGGGCTACAAAGATGTGGAAGAAGTTGTAGATTGAGATGGGTAAACTATCTTCGTCCTGGCATTAAGTGTGGCAATATTACTCCTCAAGAAGAACGCGTCGTTATTGACCTTCATGGTCACTAGGGTAATAGGTGGATGATTTAATATTTATCTATGTTTTTAATTTAAATTCTAAGACTTGCTAGCATATTTTATTTATATTACCTCAATAAGAAAGATATTTCATTATGTTAGTACTGAATAGATTGTTGTGCTTCTACAGATGGTCATTGATAGCAGAAAGGATCCCGGGATGAACAGACAATGAGATAAAGAACTACTGGAGGTCTCATTTAAGAAAGAAGCTTCAAAATTCAACGCAAACCCAAAACATTGGTCATCAAATTTGTAGTCCCAACGCACCAATGCAAGCTAAACAAGCAATCCTCCCACAACAAATCCTTTAGGTTTTCACAAGAAACGCAATTAAACCTCCTCTTTCATATGAGAATGATCATAATAATGCCTCAATCAAGATGGATACTCCAATGAATAAGTTGAGCATAGAAGAAATGCTTAGAGATATGGAGAAAGTGCAAGTACAAGCACAAGTAGAAGCTTCTTTTTTGGGAACTAGTGAAGTAGAAGGAAGCTTTCAAAATGATATGGGAATAGCAGGAAATGATGTAGTTGAACTTTCTAGAATGCCCCATTCATTTCTTTCAAGAATTCCAATTGAAAGTTATGTAATGGGAGAATTCAAAGATTCTTGCTCTACTAATCTAGGGTTGATGTATCCTACACATGAATGTGAATCTAATTTGGGGTTAGATATTATGATGTGGAACATGGAACTAGACAAACAATTTCTATCCAATGTCGAAGATTTTGTAGGCAACACAATTAAAACCCTTGTTTCATATGAAGATAATCATAATCATGCCTCAAGATGGATGGAGACTTCAATAGATAAGTTTTTCATAGAAGAAATGATTAGAGATATTGAGCAAGTGCAAGTACAAGTAGAAGCTTCTTTTGTGGGAACTAATGAAGTAGAAGGAAGTAGTCAAAATGATATAAGCATGGTAGGACATGATGCAATTGGACTTTCTACAATTCCCTATTCATTTATTTCCGGAATTCCGATATTAAATTGTGGAAGTGTAGTATTCTAAAATCCCTACTTTGTTAATCCTAAGTTAATGTATCCCACACATGAGTGTGAATTTGATTCAAAATTAGATGTTATGTTGTAGAACATGGAACTCGACACACCATTTCTATCCTACATCCATCTCAATGGAAAAACCTCATACCCTTCCATGTGAATTAGGTAATTCAAGTATTTCTCCATCAAATCTAAACTCAAATAAAAAATATCAATTAAAATAGAATCCATTGTTATAAAGTTAATTTGTTTTCTTATATTTTCACACCTTCTTTCTATGATATAAATATATGATTGATTTTTTCCCAATTCTTATGTAACAAAAGACTTGATTGAACTATTTTTAAAAATAATTTAAATTTTTATTATAAGGACAAAATTTTACACTAGAAAAACTTAAAGAAACAATTGATTTCAAAATACATATCTTCTAGGGCATTCATAACAATATCTTTTAAATTACTTTAAATTACTCATTCATGAGAATGTTGATACCCTATTCTAAAATACTATGAAATACTATTTGGTACAATTTGGTGGGATATTGGAAAATATTGTAGAATTTGGATTTACACCCACTCCTTGCACTTGCTCAAAATTTTAGAAAAAAAATTCAACAAACCCATTTTTTCCATATCTTATGAGCATTGATATAGGGAAAAAAAAATTATATTTTTCAATGTTCTTCTCATATCATCTAAATACTTAATGGAATGTTAAAACATATGCAATGGAGAAATTTAAAACATAAGAACCTAATTGAACAATCTAATTTATCTCAATATAATATTGCATTTCAAATATGTTGTACAAGAAATCAACTACAAAATTGAATAGGAAGAAGTTTATGAATGAAGAAAGATAAAATCACATAATGTAAAGCTATACACTTATGAAAAAATAATACTTGATATACTCAATTAATACACTTTTTTTAGGCACTTGATGGATTTTGATATCTTGTCCTAAAGCTCCCATTTTGGTAGAACCTAGGAGGATGATAGGAAAGATTGTAGAGTTGGGTGTTTTCATTAAATCTACTTTGTGCATATCCTACAATCATTCCATTCATAAGACCTCATTTCTTTAAGATATTTTATCAAACAATTCATGTTGTTTGTGTGTGCTTCCACATTTTGCATACACATCTACAAAGGCACTTGTGATTAATATGGAAGAAAAGATTAATTTTCATTATGCTTTTTGGCACCAAGGGGAAAGATGCTAGCAAAGGTTGTGGAATCAAAGTTTTATTCCTTATAATGACATTTTCTTAAAAGTTTTCAAGATATTTTTTAATAAACACACTTTTGTATATCTTGTAATCATTTTAGTTTATGAAACCATGGGTATTTTTCTAAATAGTTCACATGTATGGTGTATGCTTTCACATTTTCCTTATACAATGCTCACTACTATGAGATGACACATTCATGATAGTTGTTGGCCTACAAAACAATATGGAGTCAAATTTAGGAGCTAATAACCAACTCCTCTCTTGAAAGGAGATTAAGTAATCTCCCCTAGGTCTAGGGGTCACAAGGACTTGATTTGATTAGACAATTCAATACTGAAATGTATAGTTTTAACAAAGAGCCTAGTGGGATTCAAGAAATATAAGTTGCAAAGTGTTAAAATCAATTTAATAAATTTAATTTCTCAAAAAGTGAGAAGAAAAATATTTACAAATTTTAGTTTATTTATTATTTCTTTAAAGAAATAAAAAGAGATTTTTCTATTTCATAAATTTAAGTTTTTTTCTTAATTTTAAAGGGTAGAGTGTAATGGCATGAGTGTGTTAAAAAAATTCTTACATCTTATTTTAAATTTTATAATCATTTACTTATTCAAGTATTAATAGTTAATAATATTATTAAATGGCTTTTCTTCTTTTTTACATGTCTTTATTTTTAAACACGTTTAATTTAATTTTTTTAATTTAAAAAGGATAAATAAATAAATAAAAACTAGTAATAATTGTTCATATTCAGTTGTAGAGTAAAATAAACTAGTTTTGTATCATTTATTTAGTTATATATTTGTGTACCTGAAATAATTTAAATTAATAAATATAAATTATTTGTTTTGTTTTTTAATTTTTTTTAAATAAAATAAGATATAAAACCATTGAAATAATTTATTTTCATAAAAATTTAATAATATTGATTTAATTAACAACATAAAACAAATTATCAAACATCTAGAAAACGGAATAGAACAAACTCATATCAAACATATACCAAGTTCAATAAATTGTATTTACATAGAACAATAGACAACATATAATTGCTGCAAATAACAAAAAAACAAACTCAGCCAAAATATATATTGCATGTGCTAAAGAACAGTTTTTCAGCTATTTCCAGAGACCACAATTCACCAGACTTCTCACCCAAGTTCTAAATTATGAAGAAAGATTTATAGAGCTGCTGTTGCAGCCAAGATAATAACATAAAATATCTATTCTCAGAAAAAAGCATCCATCTGCTATCTGCCTTCTTTTACAGCAAGGCGCCTGGTTATGCATTTTCTAGTATCTCTTTTTCCTCCATATATGCCAGCTTATCTCATTATTTATCTATTTCTTTTTTTATTATTTTAACTATGTATACAGGTGCAACTCCCATTTGTCTATCATATGGCTTTTTCTTCGTCCACATACTCCTGTCATGTCTATTTTAATAGCACTGTCCCCTCTTTGATATGATGTACGTTGCCTCTCCTGAAGAGCCAGTCAATATGAATGAATACAAACGGACTCCTTTTCTTAAACCTTTGGAAATTGCGTATGTACGGCCATATCTCAATGTAGATTGTCCAACCCACTTGCACATGGTATGTTTATTGTTTAGCGGGTGTCAGGCCGCAATTATGTCATGGGACAATTATAAAATCAAGTTTGAAAAGACTAATGTCTAAATCTATTTATTGATGCAAGAAAACGGTGTTA
>VDFB02355106.1:0-25215 GCA_007258455.2 Sequoia sempervirens
CCTCAACACCTAAACAATAATGCAAAATTCCTAAATCTGTCATGTCAAATGAGCTACACAAATCCTGTTTGATCTCATCAATCAAATGTGCCATGTTGCCAATAATGATTATGTCATCCACATAGACAACAAGAATAAGAATATCACTACTAGTGCGTTTGACATTCAGATTAGAATTAGATGGACTCCTTTGAAAGCCATGATCTGTGAGGTACTTTTCAATCTTGATGTACCAAGCCCAAGGAGCTTGTTTCAGACCACAGAGTGCTTTCCCCAGTTTGCATACTTGATGTTCTTTACCGACAACCTTGAACCCTGGAGGTTGCATCATATAGACTTCTTCCTTCAACTCACTGTTGAGGAAAGCACTCTTAATGTCCATCTGATAGACTTTCCAACCAAATTGAGCTGCTAAGGCAAGGATGAGCCGAATGGTTCTCATCTTGGCTGTAGGAGCAAAAGTCTCCTCGTAGTCAATGCCTTCCTTCTGTGAGAACCCCCTAGCAACGAGACGGGCTTTGTACTTGTCAAGGGTTTCTTATTTCTGTATTTCGTGGTTTTTTGAGAAGATTTTCGAGGGGCTTCTATGCAGATTTCGTCAATTTTCTTTGAGGGTTTTGAGTTAAAAATCGCGGTTTTTTTGAAGAGGGATTTTGCATATTTTCGTGTCTCTTTTGAGACATTTCTTTGCTGGTTCATGTGCCGTTTTGTTGAAGAAAAACACATTTTTCTGTGCACTTCTTTTTGCGAGGATTTTCTTGTAAAAAACACGGGTTTTTTGAAGGTGATTTTGTGCGACGGGAAAACGCAGGGTTTTTGAAGGTGTTTCTACAATTTTTATCAAGCAGTATTTGTTGGGTCTTCTAATGAAAATAGCATCTCTAGCATACATGTATAGGCTGCCAAACACTATAGCATAAACATCAAGAGAAATAACATCGACCACAACTTTATAAATGAAATTCTCATTTATCTAGAACTTTAACATTTGCATTGTTGTTTCTAATCTTTGATCTCTACTCCTTGTTTCACCCAACTTAATGAATTAGGATTAGGATGTCATCTGTATTAACCCAAGTTTGTCTACCAGCTTTTCAGAATTGAAATTTGTTTGTGAACAAGAATAAAAAAGAGCACCAACTTTAATCTTCTCAATTTGAATTTTGATATAGAATAGTTTGGTATGTTATTTATCATTAACCTCATCGCTACTCAACCATACCTCTCTTCGGATGGAAATGCAATCAATTGTCTCATCTACACTGAAGGTGCTCCCTATTTTTTGATTTTTCAAAGTAAGTAATTTCCAACATTTCTAGGATGCAATTCTGAATGTAGTTTCCAACATTTCTTTTCTATATGACCACTCACCTCACAATGCCAATGATTCTTAGTTTCCTCATTTGTAAAATAGTAGCAACATCATGCTTACATTTTATTTACCTTTCCCTGTTGACTTAGAGTTAGAACCATCTTTCTATTTTGTTGCATATAAAGGCAGTGATGGACCCTTCTTCTTGTCCTTCTCTAGATGATAGGATCAAAAGCATGCCTCATCTATTCCTTTAGGCTTGGTTAGCATCACAGACTTCCTTAAATGACTGTAAAGTATTGCCAATTACTAGACCTTCCTCTTCATTATAAATTGGATAAAATTGCTTTTTGGTTAGCTTCTTAAGTTCACCCCATTTAGAAATTGTTGATTCTTTTGAGCCAATGATATTATGTGAATAATTAGCCAATTTCAACCTTGCAACTTTTTTGGTTGTGCTTTTCTAATATTACACAAATTATAATAAACCTCAAGTTGGGCTAAACCAATCTGATCTGTAATTAGTTTAAATATTCTATTGCGATTTTATTGACATGCATCTTATTTTATATATAATTCTTTTAGTGAATTATGTTTGCTGTCCTGTAAATATTTTGCTTTAGAAAATAATAAATTGCTTAAGAATCATGATGCCTAAATGCTGAAATTGTTGTAGGTGGATGCATACATGAGCTGAAGGTATGTAAGAACTGAAACATGCTAGTAAAACACAACTAACACAAGAAGTTACCCTGTTGAGAGAGACCAAATGTAGGAACTCTCGAAGAATGAAGTTGTGTGTCTTCATGCCACTATCATTATGTGAGATTTACAAGTCAATTTGACTTATTGATTCCTCCAAGACTATTGTGGTACTGGATAGCATTTCAACAATGGTTTCCTATGTTTGCCTTCCTTTATAAACTGCTTCTACAATTCACTCTACTCGGTTGCATATGCTACAAAGTCAAAACACTGAACAAAGATGAACTAGATGACCCTCAAGGCATGTATCAATTGGACCGAAGGAAGATCCCAATTGAAAAAGATTTTAAAAGAACAGATTTGCAAACATTTTAGCTTCCTTGGATCCATGAGTATGCTAATTTCTTCCATATGGATGGGGTGGGATGGGTACAAACTACAAACACGTTTGTGTATTCTGTTTTCTACTGTATGCGTTTGTCTATGGCTGAACTTGCTTGACAAGGTCATTTGAAGTTGAACCCATCATGTGGATTGTTTTCAGCTGCGTATGGCTCCAGGATGCTTGGATCACCCTTTACCTTTATTACATCCTAGATTATTATTCATTTATTGCCCCACATAACCAATTATTTTGTTGAAATGGTGTCCTAGGAGTGTGAAGAGTGCCTTAAACTACTTACATGGTCATTTAAGCTAGTTAGTGTATTTAGTGGAATCAATTAATCTGAATTCAAAATGTTCTATGGTCCAATTTGGATTATACATTAAAATATATAACAATTGGTGGAAATAAGCCACACCTAGAGCGACGATGGGCTGGCCAAAGAGGGGCCAGTAGCTCAGTTGGTAAAGCACTCCAGCAGCAAATGGAAGGTCCTAGGTTTTGGCACCTAGAAATTTGCCTTATTTCCAGTGTAGGATGACCCTCAAGTTAGCAATGGAACCCTATTTTTAGGCCCTGTGGCAACAAGCTGGCCTAGAGCCACTAGCATTGAAGTCTCATAATCTGTTGCTTGTCTCCAGAATCTGCTTGGCAAAAAGTTTTGATAATTCATAAGGAGCTTGCAAACCTGATTTTGTAGTTGTTGGCCAGGTTTTGAGGCTGATTTTAATGTTCTGGCAAGCAGGTCTGTAAGGCCCCGCAAAAAAGTGAGAATTTCTCCATTTTGGCAATTGCATGAGTGTTTGTATGCCATCATGAGTCTCTAGTTTCAATTTCGTGATCTACGGATGGGTTTCGTGGTCAAAACAAAAACAAATTTTTAAGCAGCTTGCAGGATGGCCCCAGTTACAAAAGAGGTACAGAAATTTAAATTGCTGTGTAAATTTCGGGATGGGGCGAGGATCAAAATCAAATACAATGGCCCTTTGAAAATTTTCGCGACCCTCGGATGTCATGTGTGCCTCTGGCGTTGATCCTATTTTTTCGGCTACGATGCATAAATGGTGAATTTTAAGTTTTCAAGTATTGGAATTATTTAAAACAATTCTAATTGTTTTATTTAGTTAAGGGGGCAGAAATAATGGTTTTAAATTTAAATTTTACCTCCTCAATGGGAAGAATATGTAGGATGAGCATGTTTTAATTAAACTTTATAAATTTTAATTATAAATGTTGAATTTAAATTTCATGCTCATCGCACCATGCAATTTGTCAGCACTCAAAACATGTTTTTCCCCTCGTGACAAAAGCTGAGAGTCCAAATCAAGTCTTGAGTCAAATGCACACGGCAAGAAAGCGCAACATTGCAAGTTTGCTATGGGCATGCTATTGGCACACTTCATTGCTGACAAGGATGAAAAGGTAGGGTCTTAAAGTCTTTCTCCTCCACGTGTTGTTTCAGCATCATAAAACTTTGTCTTTTCTCCCAGCCATCACACCATTACATTTTAAGGAAACTGACCCAATCAAAATTGGCAATGAAATTTCATTAGTGTGGCCTGTGCGCTGACTGAATGAGGTGTATACCAGGTGCAAGGTCTTTACACGTGGCACAAATGCGCTTCATCACATGTTTGAGTGAAAAGGAGAAAACAAACTTACAATAAACTAATATGTTGTGATGAGATCCTCATTGACTTGTGTGTTTGTTGATTGGGCAAATTAGAATGGGCACCAAACAAAGGTTTCCTTGTAGACCATTTTGTATGTTGTTTTACCATCATGCCTTTGCCAGTTAGGAAGAGCAAATGAAGTCAACCCTGTGCTAAAACTCTCTCATGTGATGCAATCACTCTACCAACACCATTTCCAAGCTGTTCTGTCATTTTAAACCTTCGCTAAAGGATTTTCCAACGCTGTAATGATGTTCAGACCAGTTGGGAAGAGTTGGAGGCTGGTTTCTAATGTGTTAAATCCCATTACCTTGCTGGTCTATTATCCCAATACTGCCTGGAATGATTCTCACAACCCATCCATGCACTAAAAACGTCCTGGATATTAAAAAATACCTCACTATTGTCTAAAAATGTTCAGCCACGACCAAAGAATGGGTGAAAAGGATTAAAACACCTAAGTATGAAGATTAGATGCCAAAATGTTGAGAGAAAGACCTGGTAGTCAGCGAAAAACAACCATGGTAAGTTCTGAAATGGCTTGTTGAGGTTGTTCATGCTCAGCAACAATTGCAAATACCTTGCATGAAATAAGTATGCTGCAGAAAAATAGTGCGAAGTGCTCAGCTCACAAAGGTGAAAATGCCAGTATAAATGAGTTGGTTGCAGGTAGAATAGGCAAGTGGTTACCAGCCAACTATTTGACAAAATGCCAACGTCAATTGCAGGAGGATTTTTTGACTTTTAATGATCAGTGGAAATGGTTAAGTCATTATTTTACTTGTCAGTAAAATGGAAAAAGCTTCTGAGTGTTTTTTTGTTTTACATGCAATGTAAAAATGTAGCTAGTAAGTTAATTTTTATCACAGGCAAAATAATGCACAGGAATGCAACATAAAGGGCATAACCAATTTCAGTTGGAAATAAGAGAGTAGACAAGGGGGGGAAGTTAACTTGTAATGGCATATTCCAGATGCCAAATTCAGTTGCATTATCAAAGGGGCCTGAATATGCCAGGTGTCAGCAGTGTATTAAATCTTCTTGTTCTCCCTTTTCTTTAAAATGTAAATTTTTAGTCATTTGAAAAGGTTCTGAGACCTGGAATGGGAAGAGCTTTGTAAAAGGAAAGGACAATTTAGGTCTGTTGCAGAGTTGTGTGCTTGTGATTGTAAATCTTTTATTGCAAACATTGTATTGCTCTGATTTGAATTATATGAATATATGCCGGTCTGTATAACTGTCTCCAGCCTGCAATGCAAACAATTTCTTTGAATAAACTAACCAAGGTTTATGACATTCTTCAATACTCACTTGCAGTGTTGAACTATTTCCTGTGTTAGTGTTTGCTCAAGGAGTGGTATAATGTTCACATTGTAGATGGAGTACTAAGTAGAGTTGTATGATTTAGCCATTAGTAGGTCATGTTAATGTAAGGCAATAACATTTATTTGGAATGACCATCAAGACATGTTAAATGTTGTGATAGAAGTGTTCACATGGCATTGTTACTTTGTAGCCCCTAATAGGCACCGGTCTGACATTGTGCTTTTCCTCCATTCTCAGAAAATATTTTCAAATTTACAAATCAAAAGCCATTTTGTAACTTATTTATAATTATTCTCATACTTCATACCAGAGTCTTAAGGATGACAAGGAATGAGTTGGTTATGTATGCAATTATATGAATCCTTGTCCATTTATGTGAAGTTTAGTATCTGCTAGGCATTGTGATGTAACTTTGTCTGATATTCATATCCAATGTAATTAAAGGGTGACCCCCCTAGGTCCTATGGAGCCTGAAGTGTAGAGGAGAGTAAGTAGAAAACTTATCTTCTATTTGTTGGCTAGCCTCCCAGTGTCTTTGACCATAAGGTTTGGTTGATTTTTAGAAGTCACCGAGGAATCAGTTGGAAGGACAAACACTAGGTTCAAGTCCTAGCTGTTGGCATTATTTGTCATTGTTGTCAAAGGTCATGGAGACAAGACAAAGGTTTGATGTAGTTCATGTTGATGAATGTTGATTGATGCGAAGAAAGTTAAGGTAGGAAATGATGTCAAAGACAGGTGCATGAGATGCCAAAGGTGACAATGGGTATGTTGATGCTCTGATTCATGGTGTTGATACATATCTTTCAAAGGTTATGTTGAATTTGACATATTGATGCCATAGTGATAGTGATAATTTGTTTTTCTCTGACAAAGACATAATTTTATTGTGGCATAAAGTCATGGTGGCAAGCTCTTGTTAGGGTTTTGTATTATTGAAGGTTTTACATCTATGAGCACATCTAAAACCCTAAGCTACATTTTATAAGCCACTTAGGTGATTACTTGAGGGTTTAAAGCACTTTAGTCAACTAGCTCCTCTCATCGTTATAACTGGCTGAGAAGGTTAAAGTTTTATGTTTTATCACCTTTGGGAAGATCAATGGCTTTTATAAAATTGGTGAATTGGCGGTTGATGAAGATGACAGGTTATCTTTTAAACTCAAGATCAGTTACTTTCAAAAGATTACACTTGATAGGAAGTTAAATGTCTTCGGGCTAGGTTTTCAGTTTTGTAACTGTAGGAAGACTACGATGGAAAGAAAAGTGTATTAAAGGTATTGCTACGACTGTCTGTTTTTGAAAAAAAATGTTGCAGACGTTGAAATCATGAGTAGGTTATAAATATGCACAGAGAGAATTAGATAAGAGTATATAAAGGCTACTTGCATTGTTTTCTGTACTCATGTTTCTCTCTTTGCACAGTAAAGCGTGATTACCAGCATCTAGAGTATCTTGTCATAATCAAACACAGGTAAAGAGATTTGAGGACAATACTTTGGTGTTTTTGAGACTGATATCTGAGGTTGTCTAAGGTTGGTTGTTACATTCCCCTAAGACGATATGATATGGTATTGGAATCATGGATGTTAATATTGTTATTGTAACTGCCTTTCATGGGAACGTGAAATGATGGATTAAATAATTGTTTTGTTGTTTCTTCTTTTGCAAATGTAAATGTGAATATGAATGATTATTTAGATTGCAAATGTATTTAATGACAATGAAAATGATGATATTATATGTAAATGTGTATTAATGCATTAAGAATGGACTAACTCTAATTTCCTGTGTCAAGTGATTGCAGGATCAAATTATCATTGAACTCTGGAAGCGAATAACAACGCAAAAATAAAGCCTTGGCCTTGGTAAATAAATAATGAATATTAAAGTCAAAATTATGATATAAAACTTAATAGTGGTATTTATTTTAAATTAAATAATATAAATAAGAATGTTTAAAGACTAAAGCTTAAATAATAACAAAAAAAATAAATAAATAGGGAATTAAGCAAAAGGATTATAAAATAGAACTATAGAAAGTAATTTTTTTTTATTTATATATTTCTTTTATCTTTGTCGAGCTCTTTTGTGCGGGAAATGGCGACGGCCATGAAGCTAGAGTACCCCGCCACTCCATCAAGAAAACGCATGTAATGTGAAAGATTTTGGAAGATTCCGGAGTGGAATGCGAGCAGGCAATCTCTTAAGTGTCGGCCTCACCTTGGAAATTTCATTCGTGGGGAATGGGATTCATCTTTTCTTCTTCTTCAAAAATGAACGGAGAAGTTCTTCTTTCGATTCCTTTGGGGAAAATCTCAATACTTTCCTTTCGCCATTGCTAGGGTTCTGTTTTTCCTTCATCTCTGTTTCTCCCTCTTCTGGAGTATAGCGTAATTCTTTTCCTGATTTGAAAGCTTCTGGAAACGACTTCTTAAACTACCTCTTGTTGCTCGAGGGTTCTTTTGGAGTATAGCGTAATTCTTTTCCTGATTTGAAAGCTTTTGGGAACGACTTCTTTCTTAAACTACCTCCTGTTGCTCGAGGGTTCTTCTGGAAACGAATTGAGGGGCTATTCGCGTGCCATCTGAAACTGGTATTCGAGCAAGGGATTCATCCACTCTCTCTTCATATCTCAGACACGATCAGGCAAGTCTAGAATCATATCAATAATTTCTTTTGATTAGGCTCATCATCATAAATCGAAGTCATATTATATTTATTCAATTTCATAAGAAAACAAGTGCGTCTCCTCTGAATGTGTTGATTTGGAAATCCTTGAATGTTTTTGGTCATGTTCAATATAGGTTAAATATCCTTTGACAATTTTGGTAGAATCTAGTCCTGTTTCCTGTAGGAAATTGAGTCCAGTTGTTCATGTCGATCTCTTTTGGTTTTGTAATTGAGATAATATTGTAGCATCCTGTTTTTCCTTGCTCTTTTACTTAATGCCGAATAATTCTGTCTACATATCTGCCACGCAACCTAAGGGTTTGTCTGGTGTTAGTAAATAAATGATGCCTTACCTTCTTTGTTTGACGCCATACTTAATCTTCTAGCCTCGATTTTTTTTAAAAACAAACTTTTCCTACAGATATTTTGTAGCAACTGGAAGCATGTTTAATCTCAAATCTTTCCGCTCTAACTGGTTTGATTTGGAAACTTATACCTTACCCTGATCTGGAGCTGTTATTGAATTCATATGTGAACTACTTAGATAGATCCTTTGCCTTTTCCTTTTTTTTTTTTTGAAAACACTAGCTAATCTTCTTATGAAAAGATTAAATTCAAACCCAAACAATAAATTATAAGGCCATGAAGTTAAGGGTACTTTATTTCGTCAACAATGACACATGAATTACGAAACCTAACTTAGTTACAGTCGTTTCGAGCAAGAGTGTATGCTGACAACACAGTAGTGCTAGAGATGTCGGCACAAGAGTGCCAGAGGCATCACACAAGAGTGCCGAGAGACCGACAAAGTGATGCCAAGCATTTAAAATTCTTGTCCAAGGTAGATGCCGCTTAGCAAAGTCAAATATGTTCAGATATACCGGGTCGAATGATCCTCCGCTAGGGAGGAACCGCGAGGAGGGATCGACTAGCGATAGGATCGCGAACACCGTGCCTGCAGATATGACACGATCCTTGTTGATTGACCTCATGAGAAGGCCGTGTTTCTTCACAATTGAAGAACACGGAAGACTTAAATGGTCTTAAGGCGGTAAAGCTCGATGACTTTCTTCCTTTCCTCTCTGGAGCAAAGCAATTTCAAGAAATGCGCTTTGCAACAGGAATTTAAAAATCATTTCTTTATATTAGCTCCGTGTAAAATGTTCTGATTATTCTTTTCATGCAATTATAGTATTTCAATTAAGATATATGTTCATTGAATAAATCTACAATTGTTGTTTAGATTGATCAATGGTTTTCTTTCTATTGAATGATTGAATTTTAGAATTTAGTTATTGAAAAATAAAGTAAATTTTGTGTTTTAAAGCAAACCCTAGAATGACAGTTATTCCGTTATGGGCATTGTGAAACTGTAGAAGTTCTTTTTCAAGTGAAACGGTATTTTGGTAAATTTAGTTGCATCTTGAAATTAGTTAGAACTAATGGAAAACCCTAGTTCTCTTGAAATCAAGGCCCCCAAGCCTATTTAATGCAGACTCAAGGACGAAGTCCCAAGTTTCCGATTTTTGAGGCCAAAATTAGGGACGGCAGGGGACGGCTATACAAAGATATAGGGAAATTTTAAAAAATATAGGGAAATTTTAAATATTCAATACATAACATGAATAAGGCATGCATAATACACATTATAGAACATTAACATATAACATTTGTGTTCAACATTATGCCAATACTCAATACGCATTCAAAATTAACATACACGAATCATGAAACAACCTCCAAATTATAATTTATAAACTTATATCAAAATGCCCAAAGGCTACATTGCTGCCATATAGTTTTAAAGTTTTAGTTTGCTATGAAAATCAAAATACAATATCGTATGTCAATAATGAATACAAATTTACAAAATAAACAAAGAGCACTGCTGCCCCTAATTATCTCTCATAACTGCATCAAAATCAGAGTCATCCTCTGAGTCACTGCCACCGTAATGCTCCTCCTCAGCCAATGGGACCCCAACCAAGCCCTCAGCTGTCTCCTCCTCATCTATCTGAGCCGCGTCCTCGGGATCAATATCCCACCGTAGAGCTGGAGTCTATCGATACTCTGGAGTCTGTCGATCCTGAAGCCGAAGAGCACTATGAACAGCCACTAGCTTCTCTGCTCGTCTAGAGGTAAGTCTATTCCTCTTGACAGAGTGGATAAAGCCATATGTAGACCAATTCCTCTCTGCAGCAGAGGAACTAGCAACCTGTGCAAGAAGGCGAGTGGCAAGTATCTTCAACTGTGGTGTAGCTCTCCCATGATAGGTCCACCATCCAATAGGGTTCCCTTGAGCTAATATAGCTCTATCCAACCTCGCCTGTGGTTTGCTCAAGTTTGGGCCATTAAGATTAGCAAAGTCTAGAAATTGTGACCGAAGTATTGAAGCTTGCTCGGCTGGATAAATCTTTTCAATGGCCTTTGTGAACCCATCTAAAACCTCAGGATCATCACATGGAGGCACCCTACCATCCCTTGGTGCATACCATTTTGGATTTAGAGCAAAGGCAGCCATATGAAGCGGGGTGTTCATTGTATTCCACCTCCGCGTCACAATGGGCCTAATGTGTTGCTCATATAAATCCAAAGTGGGGTCCTTTACCAAAATAACTTGCCCGATCTTCCCAAGCATAGTGTCAAATGTCTCATATATCTCTCCAAGACTAGGAGAGTCTGTATCAGCATATCTAATGACATCTACAATGGGCGAGATAAAGGAGCAAATATATCTGCAAAATGCAAACAAAAAGTTCAAAGTAATTAGTTGACAAGTTATTTGACATGTTAGAAACTTCAAAAGTTGGAACATTGGACAATAAAATTAAAATATTAAAATCAGAAATTTAATATGAAAATCAGCCATCTAATATGTCTTACCTCACATTGGCCCACCAATCATCATTGAGGATCTTTTGTTTGATGCTCTTTCCTTGAGTGGAACTTGCATTAGGCCATCTAGTCCACTCAGTATTGACCATCATTAGTTGTAGAGGCTCATGCACCTCAAGCATCCTCTCCAATAGGATGAAGTAGGTGGCATATCTACATTCATTAATTCAATGATTCAGTAAAAAATAAAAATTTAAAACAAAATCAGATTATGAATACAAATTGAAAGTGAAACAAAATGAAGTAAATGGCATACCTTGCATCAACAGGTTTGAGAAACTCCTTCTTTGAAAATGTCCTGAAAAGAGCAAGTGAGGTGTGGTGGTTGCAAATGAACATTTGAATTTCTCTAGCTTCCGCCACCGTTTTCTTCACCCAATCCATCTTCCCTATGTCTTTCAATGCATTGTTCAATGCATGAACACAACATGGGGTCCAAAATATATGCCTGTAAGTACCCTCCACCATCAATCCAGCCGATTTGCACACACGTGCTGAATCGGTGATCACCTGCACCACATTTGCAGCCCCAACCTCCTCTATGGCATCTCTCAAAATGGAAAATTGGAAGTCAGCATCCTTACGTTTTCCTGAACAATCTACGGCTCGAAGAAAATAAGAACCAGCAGGGCATGTGACTATGACATTGATGAGTGGCCGACGTCTACAATCAGTCCACCCATCCATCACTATAGAGCACCCCGTCCTCATCCATGTTTGCCTCATCTCCTCCATTAACACATTAACTTTGGAGTACTCTTTGTCTAGGAGGGTGGTGCGTAGCTTATGATCTCCAGGGGGTGCAAATGAAGGACCAACAGTGACTAAGTCTTTCACCATTTGTTTGAAATAAGAGGAACGGGCCACATGAAATGGAATGGCATGGGCAAAAAAGAATTTGGCAATGGAGGATTCACAGGTTTCTCGTGCTTGGTTTTGAAACATGGACTCAACTGAGGCTCCCTTATCACCACCAATCACCTTCCTCTTTCCTCTTAAGATAACAGTACTACCAACTGTGGAAGGACTAGGAGTAGGAGTAGGCATAGACGATTGTGAACTTGGGAAAGAAGGACACCCAGTTTGAACCCCACCATCACACTCCATTTGAATTGTTTGGCACTCTACAAATAGTGCATCTGTCAATGCAGGACACGTTCTAACTCCATGGCCCACCTCACCCAAAAAATGAGCCCTAACTCTAGTGTAGCTGCCCCTAAACTCCTTTTCACAAACATGGCACAACCAAACCCTACTCCCCCCTGAATTTTTTTGTCTTTCACCCATGGCTGTCACAAATTGAAGGAATGGTTTTTTTTTGTCTATTGGGTGTTTGGCATAGTCCTTCATAGTTTTGGAATTGGTTGATGAATGATGGTGTTGGGTAGGGGTTATTCTTATTTGCTCTCTAGTTTGCCTTCTAACTTGCATTTCAACTTCACTATCACTCCCACCTTCACTGTTGCTCATATTTTTTGTTTTTAGAATGCAAGTGTTGACTGAAAATGAACAAAAAAAAAAAAAATCAGACTATGCAAACTTCATATTTTGCAAAAAAAATGAAAAAAAAAGAATGGTGAAAGAAAATGCATACCTTTTTTGATGGATTTGCACTCCCAGCAACACTCTTTCAACCTCCTCTCCTTCAAACAGCTGCTCCTTCTCCTTCAATGGCTGCAATTTTTTTTCTTCTCAAACCCTTGGCTCCCTACACAAACAAAATGAAAATAATGAACTTTTAGAGGCCTCCTTTCATTCTTAAGAGAGCAAAACATGGTGGGGCCCACGTATGCCACATAGGCAGGGTTTTATTTTTTAATTTTTTGCTTTTTTTTTTAAAGTTTGGGCGCTTAAAAACGCAGGGGACGGCCGGCCGTCCCCGGGACAGTCGAGGGACGGCTCAGCCGTCCCCCAGCCGTCCTCGGGACTGCTAGCCGTCCCTAATTTTCTGTCACCATTCCCGTGATCGCTTTTCCGAGTTTTTCTGTGGCAGGACGGTCCCCCGCCTCCCCCCAGCCGCCCCTCGGTACTCCCGAGATCGCCCCGGAACCGACCTGGTATGGACGGCCCCGGTAACCTCGCTTGAAATCAAATTAGCTACAAATCATCAAGGTAAAGTTGATAGTCAACTTATAAATCAGAACTAGTAGGTTGTTGCATTGGTCGTCCCAACAAAGTTGATTATGAAAGTATTAGTTTGTACGTTTAAGGAAGGTTAGTGCCAAATTGGGTGCGAGGTTTAAACCTGGTTTATGTTTATTAAGTCAAGGGAGATTTTGAATGCATTGATACCTTTGTGAAGGTTAAATACAGTGAAGGAAATTAGAATAACAGAGTATCAAAGAACTTAATGATACCTCTTATGGCAGTATCCATGAAGTTTGTTTTCATTGTTCATTGAAGATGAAAATCATGGTGTATGCAGAAGTAGAAGCAAGCATTTCCTTTGTTCAATGCTCTTTATTCATCTCTATTTGTTCATGGTATTTGTTGTGGTGAAAGGAATTTTGTATTGATGTGGTTATCTATGTATGCAAGAAAGGTTTCATGTTGAGTGTTTGTAGATGAAAGGGGGAAATTGATAATTTGGTTTGCGATGTAAATAGAGTAGAACAGTATTATGATGGATAAAACATTGCTGTGAGTCAAGGTGTTGAAGGATAGTGTTGTTGGTGCATATTGTAACAGGGTAACCCCCTAAAGTTATATCTCTTCTTTCATTGGAGATTGGTCATTAAGACCATGGAGGTTTTGCTAGTGAGGCTATCTTTTGCCAGTGAGGTTGTATTTTTGTTAGTGAGGCTATAATCAGTGAGATTACCATTTTTCTAGTGAGGCTAATAAAAATAATTTTTAGAGTGGTTTTTACTCCCTGTAAAGTGTTTTCCACTATAAAATGTTGTGTTATGGTTTCTCATTATTTTTGGTCTATTGATCTTCATGTTTAAACATTTAGTCTTTTCAACACTTGAATTTCTATGTTAATTGACCATTAAGCCTTACCTATCTGATTGGGTTACTTTTTAGTAATTGAAAATTCAAGTTATGACAAGAGACTATGTGCTTAAGAAACAATTGAATTGAATTTGTTTATTGAAACATTGATTCACCACCCACCCCCCCCTCCCCTTAGTGTTTCTGTACTCCAACAAGTGGTATCAGATCCAGACCCTTGCACAAATTTTAACCAACTTAAGGGTTCCTGGTAGTGGAGTACAATGGGAAAGAGGTATAAAAATAAAGTTCCTAGAAAGGAGAAAGATCTGCATCAAAAGAAAGAAAAGTCTATTACAAAAGTTGATGATGTTTCTAATGTTCTTGGTTCTAAAGAATGTCATGTAGGAATGTTTGATGCAAAAAGAGATGAGTTACAATTCATGGAAGTTGCAAATGAGTCATATGATGAAAATGATGAAGAGGAAGCACACGTTTATCTTGAAAATGAATTGATTGTTGCCTTAGATGAATTGAAGAGAGAAAGAAGAGAGAGAAGAACTAAAGAAGAAATGTGTAGAATCTTATCAGATTATTGAGAAACTAAAGGTGTAATTGGAAGAGTCTAGAAAAGTGGAAGAAGCCACTTACAAGAAGTTGCAAACCAAAGTAGAAGATTACCAAAAGTTAGAGGCTGAAATGTTGTCCCTAAAAGAGAAATTAGAGAAGGTAAATCTGGATTTGAAAAGAAGTCTACAAAATGAGCAGAGCATCGAGTTGTTTGAGAAAATGTTGCTAAGTCAAAAATCTTTGTCAATTTTTTTTTTCATAGGATATGAAGGAGAAATGTGTAACAAAGACGCTACAGTGTCAAAGGAACCAATGAAATTAACAAGCTTGTCAAAAGGAGAAGCATATGAACAAGGAGAATCGAGTTTTACTTTCAAAAAGCCTACAAATTAGAACACTTATGAGGATGGATACAAAAGGGTTCATGACCCCAAGCAAAGTCTAAGAAGAAGGTCATCAACAAGGAAAATCAAGTACAATTATTCAGGTTTCCATGGTTACTGTTACTATTGTAATGACTATGGACATAAAGCAATTGATTGTAGAAAAGGAAGTCAATCTGCATTTTATAGAGATATGAATGTAGTTTGTTATAAATGTACCAACCTTGGACATATATCACAATTTTATAGAAGAAGTTTAGTGAGTCCACCTAATCATGATAAGAGGGCAAACATGTCAAACAAGAAAAAAGAAGAGTCTGAAAAGTTTTGGAAAAGGAAAGAGCCTGATTTGGTTTGGAGGAGGAACATCCCAAGAAAACAAGCACTATAAAGGTTTGGAGAAGAAAACTAGAGAAAGAAAAGATAGAGTCTAAACTTGTGCATGTTGCACAAGAAACATTCATGAGTGCATAAAGAGGAGTTTGAGGTTAGGGGGAGTTGAATTGTGATATATCATTCAAACCCCTTTGATAACAACAAAGAAGTTGTTAGCATTTCAATTAGAAAATCAAGTTGGTCATGTTTTTTTGTTATCAAGGAGAAAGAATGAAATAATGTAGATGTGAACAACATACATTGTGATATGGATATTGTCACAATATTTTCAAATAAGCCCTTGTTAAATCATAAGTCAGTTCTTGAAGATTGCTACAGTGGTGAGGGCAGTTATTAGCAATGTTTAGCTTGGTTTCCTTGATCCCCTTCGATTCAGGAGACATGCATTTGTTCTAGTCAAGAATTGAAAATCATAAGGTTTCTTGTAAGCTCCCTACCAAACCCTTGGATGTCCAGAGACAAGGTTACTTGAAGCATGAACATTGAGGTATGACATATGAGCAGGGTATTGATGTCATGTGGTGTTGATCACTATTCTCTGTGATTTCAGTTTTGATTCCAATGGTTCTGGTGGACATTGCTTAGTATATTATCTCTGTGACAGAGTGCTTTGAATCTTGGATAAGTGACAAGAAGACAGTTTTCCTTGACCTGATATGATAGATAAGACAATAAGGTACAGGTATGGCAGTGAGTTTGAAAAGGAAACTTTCAAGACAGTGATTCTTTCAGCTAGTACCTTTAGACAGTGCTTGAGACAGTTATTTGCTTCAGTACTTTGCTTGAGATAATGATGTATGGTTATGCTAATTTTAGATAGTGGCCTTACATGTTGAAAAATGATGACTAGTGTCTATTGAAGCTTGCTATAGTGACTGTGGATGAGTTGTTTCAAGACAAAATCTTTTTTGGTGTTGATCATCTCATGATCATAGTATTGATTTGTCAACGGTGCTTCGAGAGTGGTAGTGTGAGTGACTTTATTTCAATGATATTTGACTGTCTTGGTGCTTTAATATCTTTGTGATAGTCAACAGTGAATTTGCAGTAGTAAAATAGTTGCACAATCTTGGTATGACAGTGATAGCGGACAATGTAGACAATGCATGGTGCTATGTATTCTTGTGTATTCCTTCATTAACCTTGAGAAGAACATGTTGAGTATAAACCATGTGAAAGTGGCTTGATGATCTCTGTGTGCTTCTCTTTGAAAGTCTCCATTCACAGTTTGCTAGTAAAATGGTATGTTATCACAAGTGGCTGCTCTTCATATAGAGTAATAATGTGAAGAGCCCTTACTTGACAGTAGTATGGGATAATAGCATAATGAATGCAGAGCCATTTCCAAGTACTGGTGATCAGTTACGGTAGTATATCTTGTAAGGTTTGATAGTGGACAATATTCTTTGTCAGTTTCTATGTGTTTTTGGTTCTTGCCTATACATTCTCAGCAGCTGGTCAAAGTAGCAGTGCTATGGTATTGAATAATCTCAGTGCTATATGTTCAATTGTCTTGAGATATTCTACTTGCATGATAAACTGATGGTCACATTAAACTACCAATCTCTGACAGTCTTGATTCAAGTATTTTTTGATGATCTTGTTGACAGTCTTCATGCTTTGACAGTGGTTTAATGCTCTTGATGCTTTGACAGTGAAAGTTTGCTGACAATGAACTTTGGAACTTTGTTGGATGTCATAACTCGCAGTGCCTTGAGACTTGAACAATGACAGTTGACCATGAGATGGCTTGAGTGAAGATGATGACGAGTTACCAGTATTCCGGTTGATCAATAGTGCCAAGCAAAGGGGGAGCTCCAAAGCTCATTACTTATGTCTCTGATTTTTATTATGTTCTCTCAGTTCTTTATCTCAGATTTGTCAGTGGTGCAACTATGAACAGTTGCTTGGACAGTGGTTTTATATTGCTCTTGCAGTGATGGCCAATTACAGTGCTATCACTGTTAGGCTACAAGGGAAGTACTTGCTTCGCAGTACTGTTCAAAGGAGATATATGCAATGTGTTGTTAATTTGTGCAATGAGTTTGAGTTCCCAATGGGTTTGAGTTCCATGTTGCGTGACAGTAATGTACTCTATTAATGGACGGTATGCTTTGATAACTAATGACTTTTTGAGTGACAACTGCAATGAACTAATGACCTGAAACAGTGCCAATTGCACATGCAATACAGACTTTGTTCTTGAGCCAGTTGACAGTGGTATAGTTGTCAAGTATTGGCTAGTTCAATTCCTTGGACTGTTTTATTCCTACATACTGTGGCAGAGTGGTCTATCATGCCTGTTTGACAGTTGACAGTGGCCTCTCTAGAATGTCAGTGTTGATGCAGTTGCTTTGGACTGCTTGCTGGAATGGAAACTTGCTTGATGGAATGGAAATGATGTTGATGACACTTTGATTATGCTGACAGTTAGTGACAATATGGTTGTGCAGTGGCAGTAAAGTTACATATACTTGCTCATTTGTGGTGGCCTTTCTAGAGGAACAGTGTTGATGCAACTGTTTTGAACTGCTTGGTGGAATGGATACATTGTTGAGGTTCCTTGCATGACAGTGGATGCTTGGTACTGGTTTGTGAAATGATTTTCCATACCTAGTTTCTTACATCTAACTGGGTCTGTAGGCAGTCTCTTTGTCAGTAGTATGCATGGCTTGGATTGACAATTTCTTTCTCTCAATCATCAAGGATAGTTGCTGTTCATGAGCAAATGCTTTTGGACAGTGCTCTCTATGACAGGGTTTGTTTCCCTTTCTTGTTGGTTGATACCTGGCTTCAGGCAGTGGTGCGTGCTGTTCATACTTATCTCAGTCTCTGTCTTGCTCACATCTGATATCTCTTGGTTGCTGAGTTCCTTGATGCTACTTTCTTATGAACTGCTCTTGTCTTTATATTTTTTTTATGCTCAGTAACTTGGTTTTTTCTTATGAAGTGCATGCATCAACAGTTCCAGTGTATTTGTTTTTGACAGTGTCTTTTCCATACATGCAGTGAAACAGTGTTCTTGTTTTTGAGCAGTGATATTGGGTGACAATGGTTAAAGTGTTTTTTGCTTGGAGCATCACAGGGGCAATATCGTAACAATGCATTTTTTCCTTGGTTCACATGGTTGGAGAGTAAGTGGATTACATTTTGTGGTAGCTGATGACTAATGTTAACTTATGACCACAGACTTGAGACTCCTTTGAACTTGGATGAAAACACAGTGACGTGCCAAATACAGAGGGGGAGTGACTTGCAAACAGTGAGTTCCTTTGTCATTGTTATCAAAGGGGGAGAAGAACATTCATAATCTGATTGGGTGAAATGATTGGTAAAGAACATTCAGATTGCACTGATTGAATTGATTGATTTGACATCAATGCCAAAGTGGGAGTTTGTTGGCATTATTTGTCATTGATGTCAAAGGTCATGGAGACAAGACAAAGGTTTGATGTAGTTCATGTTGATGAATGTTGATTGATGCGAAGAAAGTTAAGGTAGGAACTGATGTCAAAGATAGGTGCATGATATGCCAAAGGTGACAATGGGTATGTTGATGCTTTGATTCATGGTGTTGATACATATCTTCAAAGGTTATGTTGAATTTGACATATTGATGCCATAGTGATAGTGATAAGTGTTTGTTCTCTGACAAAGACATAATTTTATTGTGGCATAAAGTCATGGTGGCAAGCTCTTGTTAGGGTTTTGTATTATTGAAGGTTTTACATCAATGAGCACATCTAAAACCCTAAGCTACATTTTATAAGCCACTTAGGTGATTACTTGAGGGTTTAAAGCACATTAGTTAACTAGCCCCTCTCATCGCTATAACTGGCTGAGAAGGTTAAAGTTTTATGTTTTATCACCTTTGGGAAGATCAATGGCTTTTATAAAATTGGTCAATTGGTGGTTGATGAAGATAACAGGTTATCTTTTAAACTCAAGGTCAGTTACTTTCAAAAGATTACAATTTGACAGGAAGTTAAATGTCTTCGGGCTAGGTTTTCAGTTTTGTAACTGTAGGAAGACTACGATGGAAAGAAAAGTGTATTAAAGGTATTGCTACGACTGTCTGTTTTTGAAAAAAATTGTTGGCAGACGTTGAAATCATGAGTAGGTTATGAATATGCACAGAGAGAATTAGATAAGAGTATATAAAGGTTACTTGCATTGTTTTCTGTACTCACGTTTCTCCCTTTGCACAGTAAAGCATGATTACCAACAGCTAGAGTATCTTGTCATGATCAAACACAGGTAAAGAGATTTGAGGACAATACTTTGGTGTTTTTGAGACTGATAAGTGATATCTGAGGCTGTCTAAGGTTGGTCGTCCCAAATAAGCAGATGATTATGAAAGTATTAGTTTGTACGTTTAAGGAAGGTTAGAGTCAAATTGGGTGCAGAGGTTTAAACCTGGTTTGTGTTTATTAAGTCAAGGAGATTGTGAATGCATTGATACCTTTGTGAAAGTTAAATACAGTGAAGGAAATTAGAATAACAGAGTATCAAAGAACTTAATGATACCTCTTTATGGCAGTATCCATGAAGTTTGTCTTCATTGTTCATTGAAGATGAAAATCATGGTGTGTGCAGAAGTAGAAGCAAGCATTTCCTTTGTTCAATGCTCTTTATTCATCTCTATTTGTTCATGGTATTTGTTGAGATGAAAGGAATTCTGTACTGATGTGGTTATCTATGTATGCAAGAAAGGTTTCATGTTGAGTGTTTGTAGATGAAAGGGGGAAATTGATAATTTGGTTTGCATTGTAAACAGAGTAGAACAGTATTATGATGGATAAAACATTGCTGTGAGTCAAGGTGTTGAAGGATAGTGTTGTTGGTGCATATTGTAACAGTGTAACCCCCTGAAGTTATATCTCATCTTTCATTGGAGATTGGTTATTAAGACCATGGGGGTTTTGCCATTGAGGTTGTCTTTTGCCAGTCAGGCTGTGTTTTTGCCAGTGAGGCTGTCTTTTGCCAGTGAAGCTGTAATCAGTGAGATTACCATTTTGCCAGTGAGGCTAATAAAAAGAATTTTCAAAGTAGTTTTTTCTCTTTGTAAAGGGTTTTCCACTCATAAATTGCTGTGTTATGGTTTCTCATTATTTGTGGTCTATTGATCTTCATGCTTAAACATTCAGTCTTTTTAGCACTTGAATTTCTATGTTAATCAAGCATTAAGCCTTGCCTATCTGATTGGGTTACTTTTTAGTAATTGAACATTCAAGTTATCACAAAGAGACTATGTGCTTAAGAAACAATTAAATTGAATTTGTTTAAAGAAACACTGATTCACCCTCTCCCAGTGTTTCCATACTCCAACACTAGCTGGTCCATATGAGTTGTAGCATAACATGTGGTTTCAGAGCCAGGCTAGGAGCGCCAAGCACCTGTAGTGTGGCTTAAGGGGGAAACATATAGTATGCATTAAATATGAACATTCTAACAAATATGATAAATATGTCATTAAATATTTCAGAAGACCAAAATCATTTCAATTTTAACTTCCATCAAAGTTATTAAATGCTAATTCCCTAAAAAACTTGTCAGCATTTTATAGCAGAAAAAATCATTGCAGTTTTTGAACTAACTGCCATTTTTGGTTTGTGTGCACTTGAAGCATGCTTGTTCAAATTATAGAGCATTTTCTGAGAAAAGCACGTTTGAATGGGGTAGTGTTTGCATCCATTGTATTGTATGCTACGTCTAATCTGTGGTTCCTTGTTTATAGCTATTGTATCATACAGAATGGCATAGAAACAATTGCTGTTTTCTGATTACTTGTGTTCTTTTATGAACAAGGGCTTTTATGGTATCTATAGAGGTGGGGAGGAGGATGATTGATCTCTAATTCTCAAATTGATGTAGAGTTCAAGAACCTCAAATATTTAAATATACTGTTCTACTTGATTAATCAAATGGCAGTTTTAAAAGAGAGATGTTTTAAAACAGGAAAATAACATTCCTGGAATAAAAGAATCCACATAATATGAACTCAAGAATTTTACCCTGGAAATCCTCAGAGAGGGAAAACCAGTTTTGGTAGCGGCAAATGCCCAACTACCTCAATAATATTCATGATAATACCAAGTACAATGAGTTGCTATGGATACAATCTGCCCCTTACTCCATCAATGGCATAAACAATTGTCTCAGTCCTTATTTGCACTGATGAACCAGCTGAGTCCTTATTTCCAGAATGAGCATTTATTTTATGTAGTTTTAAAACAAATGTTCTTGTAACGATTCTTGTCTCATTCAAATAATTATAGAAGTAAGCTGTCACTAGGTTATTGGCTGAATGGTTAAGGCAAAACACATTCACATCTGACAAAACGTGTAAATGATGAATACATGCAGGAACATTAGTACGTGTAATTGAGCTTTGATGCTTTTATGGATTGCAACACTTGAACAAGATCAGTCCCTGTAAACTCTGAAGGGTTTCGTGACTTAGTCACCTCTAGAAATCCTCATTCCATATTGAAGACCATGTTTTAGAGGTGTCATTTTCTGCTGCAAAAGTTTTGCTTGAATCTGAAGTGCTTGAGAATATAACTAGCCTCATACTCTTTTATAAGTGTCCTAATACACAGTCAGCTTGCTGAGGTTGATTGAGTTTGTCTTTTTTGTCACTTATATTTGTTCCTGGCTGAATGATTAAGGCAAAACACATTCACATTTGACAAAAATGTAAGTTATGAAAATGCACCTTTTGCAGGAACACAAGTACTGAAAGCACAATTGGATCTTTGATACTGTTATGGGCTCCAAGACTTGAACAAGATCAGTCCCTGCAAACTCTGAAGGATTTAGTCACTTCTAGAAATTCTTATTCCATAATGAAGGCCATTGTTTTAGAGGTGTCATTTTCTAGGCTGCAAAAGTTTTGCTTGAATGTGAAGTGCTTGAGAATTTATTTAGCCTTGTACCCTTCTATAGGTGTCCTAAAACACAGTATGGTTGATGAGGTTGATTGAGTTTTATCTTTTTCGTCGCTTATATTTGTCTTTGTGTTCATAGAGTAGTTTCCTTACAAATGAAGTTCAGTAGTTCCATTATTTCAGAGTTTGACTCAAATCAGGTCTTCTTGTGTAGGGCATTGGCTCCATATATCGGTTTTGGTATTTTCTGGGAAATAGCGAAGCTTTGGTTAAAGGGATCTGAAAAAATTGTTCTTGATGTTCCTTTATTATTTGAGGCGAAAATGAACTGGCTCACAAAGCCCATTATAGTGGTTTGGGTTGAACCTGAAACTCAACTTCAGCGGCTTATGGCTAGGGATGGAATCTCTGAAGAACAGGCATTGAATCGAATACATTCTCAATTGCCATTGGATTTGAAACGAGAAAAAGCTGATATTGTAATAGACAATTCAGGTTCATTAGAAGCAACAAAAGATCAGATCGATGATATATTACTCGAGATTAGTGGTCCATTAACATGGAAAGAATATATGCGATCAAGAAGAGGGGTGCTAAGAGGGGTGCTAACAATCTCTCGTGCAATAGCCTTTATGATTTTTTTATGGACCGTAGATCTTCCCTCTGATTTCCTTTATGATTTTATTATGGACCGTAGATCTTCCCTCCGATTTTGATGAGTTTCAAGTGTTTCCTTTTGCTGCCGAGGAGAAGGTATTTTGCAGGGTGTAACTATTAGTTCTACAATATATTGTTGGTTTTCGAATGATAGAAATGGATTGCAAAGGAAAATATGTATCAAAGTGCCAATGCAAACGATAGAATGTATTGGGCATTTTAGGGTGCCCAAATAAGACTGCCTTAAACTATCAATTTTGTTGAACAAATAATATCAAATTGCATAACAAAAAATAATTTGGCGATGCGCGATCACAAGGTCCTACATATGTTAGAAAATAATACGGAAAGTAATGCATGATTACAAAGAATACACAAAGTTAGAGAATTGCATTGGCAATGCATGATTAAGGAGATACACGATAAATTAGAATCTTGAACTGACTATGCATTGATACAATGAAATACAATGTACGGTTAGTTTTTGATTGATTAAACAGGGAAGGGCCCTGATCCGTACATTAAGTAGAGATTAACATAAAGCAGGAATTACAGATAATAACAGCGTCATGAAATACATTGTAAGGTTAGTTAAGAGAGTTAGTTTTTCTATTTGTGAGAGAATGTGATCCCCCTCTTGCTAATCATTTAGGATAACAAGGCCCTAAAACCTTTTTGCCTTGAATATGATGAAACTTTTCGTAACAATGTTTTTATCACCAGTGCAGATGTTCAGGGGATATTTCACAACATTTTTTTTAATATTAATGGAAATATGGAGGAATAAAAATCACTCCAATGTGGAACACTAGCAAATTCCTCCACATCACACGTTTTGAATATGCAAGATTAAAAAAAAAATATTACTATCATTTGTAATATATATTGCGAATATACAAGAAGTTGGAAAGAAGTATGCTTTATAAATGGATTTATCAACAAATGCAGTAGAATATTTATTCTTAAAATTGATATCAACATTGTATGAATGGTAGTGTAACATAAAGGGTATCCAATTCTCAAGTGACAAGATAATCCACTCACAAAGCACATTTTAATGGTGATTGACTTGATGATCATTGCAATCCCCCACCAATGTGCCTAGCAACAAGGTGAGAGGCGAAGGGTAAGAAAGGTCCATGCAAAGTGAAAATGACAATAGCTTTGAATGGAAACAAAAGTAGGGTCATACGCTCAATAACCATTAAAGGATTTCCGTAGCACAATGAATCAATAGTCTCCATAAAATTCTTTGGGTGGTTGTGTTGTAAAAGTGCTATGGCTTGGTGGAAAAAGTAGATTAGGTGAGGCAAAAGCTTAATAAGGGAAACCAAGTTGAAATAGGAAAAGGCCAGTGTTTGGGAAGGTGACGGTGAAGGGAAAGATAATGCATGAGAGGGTTGAAATTGAATGGAAGTTATTTGAATCAATAGCGAGATTCAAGTGGATAACTTGGTTAAAGGGAAATAAGTATTAATTTCAAGGATTAGTGGGGTCTATGAAGAGGATGGATAAGGAAAAGGATTTGTAGCTTGGATAATGACCTCCAACAATGGATCTTGCTGGTGTAAATTGTCTTGATGATTATACATGGGAAATAGCCTTAGGAGTATTTTTGTTTAAATTTTCTTAGCACATGTTTCGACTTTTCTACATAAAATTATTAGAGTAAAAACTTGAAGGGAGTTAATGAATACATATGGTTACAATACTTTTTAAAGAACAAAGTAAAATTTTGCCAAATGAGTAGTCCAAGTGAAGGCTAGGGGAGCCAATACAAAATTGTAAATGCACATGATGTTAAAGCTAGAAATAAAAAAGTGGTATGGTGGAAAAAGACTCTTGACTAGTGGGATATACCCACTTGGTTTCCAAGCTACATGCAATTATGGATTACACAAAATATGTTGTAACCACAAGCTAAAGAAGGTCCACAAAACATGACTTGGATTGCAAGCGATGTTAGAGCTAGAAAATATAAGGATGCTAACACATCAACTTAAGACCTCTACTTCAAGTGCATTCTTTTGGGCAGGACAATTATTGGTATTGGTAATACCTTCTAAAAGTAAAAAACTAAATGGTGCACTCAAATGGGTTACACAACTTGTCACCAAATCATTGAAAGCTCCTTCAAAGCCAAGAGAGTGGGTCTTAATTTGAAGCTCTATATTGATGATGTGAGCATGTGATTGTTTACTAAACCTTCTTTAAAATCTAATTGAACTTTTAAGGATATGACAATATGGTAAGGTTAATGCCAGTTGTAGTAGTCCATGGTTGTGCGATAAATTGGTTGCAAATGAAGGATTTGAAAGGTGTGTGTTTTCTCTCCATCTCTCCCTCTCTCTCAATCAAGTTGCTTATAGGTTGAGGTTGAGATCGTGGTTACAAATGTGTAACCTTGCCACATAGG